>JAGGAT010000369.1:0-35229 GCA_017657195.1 Termitomyces sp. T70a
CACCGCAGTATTAGCGAGTTCGCATATACGCGTCGCGAGCTCGAGCACCGTTTCTGATTGCTTAATTTTTCGTAAACCCGCCCACCCTTCCCAATATTTTATTCGTATATTGTAGGGCCATGTACATAACCACATTAGCTGAAAGGGGGCCGCCGCGGCCCCGGTCACGCTATAACACGCCCGAAAATTCTTTCCTCCATACTTCTACGCGCACTTCCAGTGGCAGAGGTGTGACGTTCTCATCCAAAACGAAACTATTAGCAGAAATCGAGAACTTGTGTAATTTTGTCATGCCTACAGTATTGAGCTCTTCATAATTGTTGGGAAGGAGCACTCTATGACCCCATGCATCCATGAGCCGATGACAAACTGAGGTTAATGACTGTTGACGCCACCGTTTGACGTCGGTAGTGGATCGTAGCCGGTCTTGGGTTCGAACCTCGCGGTGGGCAGATTTGTTCTAGTTTTGCAGCACGGGACCCGAGTTTTACATATTAAAGGACTTTGAACTCTGACGACGACTGCATGGACGGAGACTTGCCTCCGCCTCGCACAATCCTCAGCTCCATCCTCCGCGGACGCCCGAGGAACTCCACCATCATCGTCAACACCGACGTCCGCGAACTTTCCCCGCCACCAAGCAGTCTCTCCAACATGCTTCGCCGCCGCCGTTCAGCAGGCGCCATCGCCGTCCCCGCCGTCACCGCCACTCCCACCGCCGCCACGGCCCTAGCAGCGACACCCACACCGTCGACCTCCGCCCCCAGCAACAACCCCGTCGGTGGCGGCGCCGCCACCTCCCACCGCATCCGCCTCGTCCCCCACATCGACTCCCGGCGCACCCTCCGCTTCGACGTTATCGCCCGCGATCTCGTCGCTGGCGCCCCGGCCCTGCGCATCGGGCGCTTCACCGACCGCACGGGCCTCGGTCTCGCCGCCATCAACGCCATGGGCACCAACCGCCTCGCGTTCAAGAGCAAGGTCGTCTCCAGGGCCCATGCCGAGATCTGGGTCGAGAGCGGCGGTCGTTTCTTCATCAAAGACACCAAGTCATCCAGCGGCACGTTTTTGAACCACGTCAGGCTCAGCCCTGCCAACACGGAGAGCAGGCCGTTCCCGATGAAGGACGGCGACATTCTCCAGCTTGGTGTCGATTACCAAGGGGGCACAGAGGACATTTACAAGAGCGTCAAGATCCGTATTGAGTTGGGCAGAGAATGGCAGTCCAGCGCGAATGCATTCAAGTGAGGGCTTCAAGCACAAAGTCATTCCTTTCACTAACTAGTCTACAGCACCAACACCCTCAAAATACTCAAAACGCTACAACAAACCCCCGTCACCGCCACCGCCACCGGCAACGGCAACGGCACACCATCGGCAGTCAAAGCGCATCAAATCCCCGACTGCTGTATCTGTCTATTCAGCGTGACGATCCGCCAGGCGCTCTTCATCGCCCCGTGCTCGCACACGTTCCACTACAAGTGCATCCGGCCCCTCCTCGAGACGCACCACCCCGCCTTCTCGTGCCCGCTCTGCAGGACATTTGCCGATCTCGAAGAGGACGTCGAGGTTGACGCAGACGCCGACGCCGACGCCGACGCAGAGGCGGAGGCGGAGGTGGAAGCGGGCGAGGGAGAGGGTGAGGGGCAGGGGGCGAGACATGCACGCGCGGAGGAAGGGACACCCGCCCCGTCCGACGCACATGCCCACGCACACGCCCCCGTACCAATCGCCGAAACAGACGAATGCACCTCTCCGTACCCATCGCCACGTCCCTACACCGACGCCGACGCCGACGCCGAGGCGGAAGCGGAAGCAGAGGACGAGATGCGCGGCGTCGAGAGCGAGGCGAGCGCGAGCGGGAGCGGGAGTGCGATTGGTGTTGCGATTGTTCGTCGGCGCCTTGATGAGAGCCCCGGCGCGCCCGCGGACGAGATGGACGTCGAGATGGTTGAGATGGACGTCTTGGTCGTCGGCGCCGGGGGCGGGGGCGTCGGCGCCGCAGGTGGTCCTGGCACCGGGGCTGGGGCTGGGGCTGGGGCTGGGGCTGACAAGGCAGAGAGCGTGGTCATTCCTGGGAAACAGGGTGCCCAGGAGGAGCACCCTGCGCCCGCAGTCGTTTCGGCGTCGTCGTAGCCGCGTCGGGTCCGGTTTTGAGTTTTTTTTTTTTTCTTTTTTTTTTCCCTGCCTTTATTGTGATGATACCCCCCCCCCCTCTTCCCGGCCGCAGATCCATATTCATATTCATATCCCATGTCCCATGTCCTGATCTCACACACATACATACATACATTCACACATACTCTACATACAACCCACGCGTCAACGTGTCCTGCCAGTGCGGTACGATTACGATTAAAGATTAAAGATTACCACCCACGAACCCACCACCCACCACCCCCTTTTCCTTCCCTCTCTCCCTCTCTCTCTCCCTTTCCCTCTTCTCTCCACCAGCGAAGCCGAAGCGATAGACGTACGAATCTAGTTTTTTTGTAAGTTTCCCCTTTTCTCATCCCATTGTGCTTCCTCTTTTTTTTTCTTTTTTTTCTTAGTGTACATCTTGTCCTCTCTGTCTTTTCTTTTTTAAGTATCGACTCGAAGCCAATATATGATGAATATATTATTATATGTGCGGCTCCTATACTTGTTTGTGGTCTCCTCCAAGATGCTCGACGTTCCTTTACGATTCCCTTTGCGATTCCTCCCCTTTTTTGTTTCGTTGTTGTTGTTTTCTTTGTGAGTGAGGTGAGTGAGTGAGTGAGTGAGTGAGTGAAACGTCCGCGTCCGGTGGGAGTTGTGAGCGTGGCCAACTGATCTGATGGTGATGGGTTATCCGGATCGACCTCCGTTATCCCCACCTTTCTCACTTTGTCAATAAAACGATCTCTAATCACCTATATCAGTATCACTTATATCACCATAACTTATATCACTATCCACTTTTCACTCCTTTGTCCCTTCTGAGCAAGATGATCGGATCTTACTTACTTACTTACTTACTTACATACATACATACATACATACATACATACATAGCATGGCCCATGCCAGTGGATAGGATACTTAGCAGCCACCACGAGGCTAGGAATGCCCCCTGTCCATCAAAGATGTCCCCATGGTGATGCAGATGGGTGAGATGGGCCGATGAATGAATGAATGATCTGAATGAATCAATGATTCAATGAATGGGTAATCGGCTCCAGATCCACAGAAGCATAATAAGCATAAGCAAGCCCTCAAGCGGTGCGGTGCGCCCATCCCCGCTGGAAAGCCCCTGCTTCCGTCCTCCCCTATAACGGTACGTATGTATGTATGCATGCACATGTATGCATGACCTACTTCAATGAATGTCCTTGACGACAAGTGAGCCGAGGGGGAGACCCTGGCCAGGCCACCGCCACCACCACGCCACCGTCCCTTGTACATGGTCTCGGGTGACTTGGGACACCGGGGTGGGGTTACCTCCTTTGTTTTTGTCTTTTGTCTTGTCTTCGCTTTGCTTTGCTTTGCTTTCTCCGGGGCCACGCGCGCTGGCCCCCCTTGTCCATGTGGATATGTACTTTGTGCAAGACAGGAGAGAGGTTCAGCATGGTGAGTGGAAGGAAGTGGGTGAGGCGAGGCATATCTAGGCATCTCTACACTACCTCCAGGCGGTCGGTTGGGCCCAACGTAGATCTTGGATCTTGTAAACTAACAACGAATGCGGATAAGAGAGGACGGACAGGGTGTATGGGAAATTTGTTATCCATTCGGGTGGGGGGCACACGATGGGCTGCGCATGGGGTCATGATCAACTGTGCATTGAATAAGCAAAGCAAGCTGTGCGCTTCCGGTTCTGGATACAGTGATCATTTCGCGTTGGATGAAGAGAGAAAAAGAAAGATTACCCAATATAATTGCATACTCATGGCCAACGTGGGGATCGAACCCAAGACCTTCGCGTTATTAGCACGACGCTCTAACCAGCTGAGCTAGTCGGCCGACGATAGAGTGTGTTAATAAGCCTTTATAACAGAATGACTTTACTCCACTGTGTGCTTAAGTAGCCTCAGATCTTCAGAACTTGGTAAAATCTATACAACTGAGCATGGAACAGGCCTTGGGCCTTCCTAAATTGCTCGGTATCAATCTATATCCTTTTGACGCACGAGCATAATCATTGGCGCTTCATTTATATCGTCTCGGAGAAGAGTTGGTTTATTTGCAAGTTTTCTCAAAGGCAGTCAAAAATGAGAGTGTCCAGGACCGATTGTGTCCCTCCCTGACATGGTTTTGTGTTGCTTCTTTGAAACGTGTCATTTACAACTGGTGTCCATCCCAGCGGTTGACTATAATAAAACCCCGTGATTTGGGGTAGCTGTGTCGCGCCAGAGCAGACTCCATTCGGCCATTTTTGATGAGTTTTTTAAGGTTTTTTCCCTAATTTCTGGGTAGCCTCGAAAGGGACCAAAATTGTAGATCACTACATACCCTGTTAGATTGAACCATCACATTCTACGCACAAAGCGCTCTGTATAGATTTTATACAGAAAAATGTGGGCTGGAAGCTCAAAAATTCGCCGCCAAGTGCGCACACCATGATCCAACATGAGCACTAATCGGTTTGCAAAATAGCACTTTTTTTTCATACAGATTGGCAACTAATACATACAAGGTGAACGGGACCTTTACGCCTGTCCTTTGTTCTTTTTCCGTCGCTTCTTGTGCGTATCGCCTGACCGATCCACGGCCGCTGCAGCACCTGCTTCAGGTAAATCTTCTCGTGGACGCTTCTTTGGCGGAGGTTGAGGGGCGCTAGCTTGGGAGACAGACGAACTTAATTTCGCAGGGATGACTGCTTGAGGTTCAAGTTCCGTTGACACAGGATTTGCTTCAGTGGTTAATGAAGAATCCGCTCCTTGTGGGATCACGACTTTTGGTTCTGAGAACACTGCGCGGTATGTAAAGCGTGTTTCTGGAGGTGAAATGTCGATAAACTATCTAGAGGCAGATCATGAGACTCACGAGCTCGAAGCACTAGGGACTTGGGGACTTTGGTGAGTGAGCTATGGGAGACGTCTTGGGCTAGTCCAAGTATTGTTATGCTATAGAAACAGGTCAAATGGTTAACGCTGAGTTCGGAGAGGAGTGTACATACAGGTTTCCTACGTCTCTTGGCGCCCGCAAGTCTGCATCAGACATGACTCCACCACTGATTAGAAGGCTTTTCCCCTTCGTAACACGAACGAGTTCTTTGGCAGCAGCCCACCAGTTTTTCTTCGCTCCGGAACCATTCTCAGCTCCGTCTGCGTCAACTAGGATGGGATGGTTTTCGCCCCCTAACGCTCCAACATAGCTGATCTCGAATACAGCTCCATTTTTTATCGCAGTTCGAATCAAGGTGTGCTTGAGGTAGAAGGACAATCGGGGCAACGTCAGAGGCAGGGATATTATGTGTGCAGTCAAGGGTGATGGCATCGAGTGCGTAAGGCAGGCGAGTGAGAAAGTGGCTTGTGTCAAGGGTACGAGACCTATAAGGTCGTATGAAGCGAAGAGCGAGGCATTGGCATTGGTCTAGGACGATCGTCAGGATGAGAATAATCGCTCAACCATAAATCCCTCACCAGTCCAAAGCCTTTTTCACTATCACCATCAAGTATGATGCTCAAACGCCTCAAGTAGACAAGTCCTGGTCGTTTTCTGAGCTGGTCGACAAGAGCCTCCGCCGTGTTAACATGACTCTTTTGATCCACTCGTTTGGAGACAAACTGGTTAAACGCAAAGACCGTGTATCCTACTTAAAAAGCCACTGAGAGGCACTCAATCTGCGGAACGAGAGACTTACATCGAACCAGCAGGTCGATCCGCGTCTCTACCGCACTTATTTGAGTCGCGTTGAATGCTGGCGCGGAACCCAGTGTTTGTTGCTTTCCCTTTCCTTTTCTCGAGATGTTCAACCCGGCGGACGTCTGGAGAATAGGAACAGGAACATTGAGGTCGTAGTACATGGTTCAATGGCAAAAAGGAAGAATTGATTCCATGACGAGCTTGCCAAACAACGCGTCGCCTGATTTGTCACAACAAAGGCACCCGCGAAGCTAGGCGCAATACGTAATGTCACAATCTTTGAAGAGTTCGTATTCATCCTATTGAGAACGTCGCAGTCGTAAGTAGCGTACATTTGTAGAAATCTAGTATCTAATGAGAGTTCAAGGAGGATAGTGCGAATTTACTATAGCTACAGCTCAATTTCATTGGGATTGGCAAGTTTTCCGCGATTTTGGTAGTAGAGTATGATGTGTTGATCCAAGTAAATGCTGGTAAGGAGTGCGTGGTAACAATAATGATAAAGCTATGCAGTATACGACAACGAGGATGCGAGAATAGATGATGCCCAAGTGAAAATGAAGGAGAGTAATTAGACATAGTTTAAACGGAGGCTTGCCCCTTTTCTGCCTCTTGCTCGGCAATTTCTTTCGCAATCTTAAGATCCTGTGCAAAGAGAGGTAAGATGTTATCCTGGAGGGCGATGAGTGAACCTACAGTGCAAGGAGCAAATCGACTCTTCATGCGGATTTGGGGACCATAACGATAGAAGAGGAACGGACTCGGCGCTAGTATCAGACCAAGCAGACCAAGAAGCGTCGAAGCCCAGTTAACGCCCAACTGACGTCTCAATAAGCAAGTGATAAAGGATGGTTCGTATAAATACTTACATTTTGGAACATTTGGGTAGTAAACAAAGGGAATGAAGCAGCGACCGCCGAGCGGACGACCGTATTTGCCGCAAAAGCAGACGCGCTGTACATCAAGTACGTGTCGATGAGATAGCTCTGTTAGAGCAATAAGTAAGCACTTGAAAAAGTAATCATCCTGAACGTACCAGGAAAGACATGAAAATCATGCTGATACTCATACCGATGAGAATTGTACTGAGTGCCGGAACGTACCATGGTACGCTAGAGTACTCTCCTGTCCAGCCTAGCCAGAAAGCACCTACGACGAGACCAGGCCCACCGATCATTCCTCCCAAAAGCCTTTGTTCTGGAGGTGGGAAACCCCTCCACTTTTTGATGAGTGCGGGATAATGACTGCTCAAGACGTAATTGAGGTATGATCCGAGAGTGGTTCCGATTCCAACACCAATGAAGATTAAACCGTCTTCCCCAATCGTAAAACCTCTCCTCTGCATGAAGATAACGGGGAATGCTTGGAATACTGCGGAGGAAATCAACGTCACGGTCACAAAGACTGAAGACACTGAATGACATACAAGCGTAGAGCAAGCCGTAAACAAGAGAAAGATAGATAGTGATGAGGATCAAGACAGGTTCCAAGGAAAGCATGTAGAAGGGACGGAAAAGGGTGCGGTGTATGACGCCCCCGATGGACCAGTCTTGCTTCTCGTGCTCAGCATAAATGTCCTTGTTGACCACGGGATCTACTTTTCGTAGTTTTTTCGCCTTTTTTATATCAATGATTCAGAATCCAACGAGACTATAGGAATTTAGCTACGCCACACGTACCTTCTTCAACAAAATGATTGGAGCATAGGATTCCGGAACTAGAACGATGACGCCGATAGCACAGACACCTGCAAAAATCAACATCACCCAGAATACCCATCTCCAGCTAACGTGATTCTCAATCATACTGAAAAAAGGAGTCGATATAAATTCACTTGAGCATCGTAAAAAAAACTCACTATCCGCTAACTATGGGACCAATCACAGGGCCGATGAAGACACTAGCAGTGAACATGCTCGTGGCGGGTCCGCGACCGTCAGCCGACCATATATCAGCAATAAGTCCTAATGGCAGAATGAAAAACGATAAAATATGCAAGCTTCAGCAAAATAACGTACCGCCACCAATTGTCAGAGGCGCCACAGCGAAGAAACCACAGATGAAACGGGTCACCAAGAAAGTCTCAATGTTTTGTGCAAGGGCTTGGCCAAGGGTGAAGATGGTATATATAACCATTGTGAAGATGAGAATAGGTCGTCTACCAACGAGTTCGCTACCAGGTCCCCAAAAGAGAGGCTATAACCAGATCAACAAACGTTAGAAAAGGCCAAGATGACACTTACTCCAATCATGTAGCCCAACAAGAACGTGGTCGTAACTAAATATGCAGTTTCGGAGCTGATGTTAAAGTGTGCCTTGAGTGCGGTGATGGTCGACGTTGGCGCGGAGGATGCAAATGTCCTGAGGAAAATGGCAAAAAGATTGTCAGTACACTGAGCGACACATGTCAAAAATCTTGTAGCTTACACATTAACCGTTATTAGTGCAGTGGCCACGGTGACGAACCACTTGTATTTCGTTGACCAGTTTTGTGGATTAGTTGGATCGTCAGGTCCATCCCATGTGACTTGTCTGCTATCAATCGACGTTTCAGAACCGAGAGGATCAGCAGTCTCCTTCGCCGTTCGTTCTGGAGGATCTTCAATGTCGTCACCACCATATTTCTCCGTCCTAAGCTTAGTGCGAGTAATCTCTCTTTCTAGTGCAGGACTGATTGATGGTTCGATTGGTACATGGCTTTTATGTTCCGAGGCGCTCGAGTTCGAGGGATCACCAAACGTTGTCGTTGACCAACCAGCAGAATTGTGTGGTAGCACCGTATCTGACATGGTGCTGGTAAAGTAGTGTGCGGGGTGGAAGTGAAAAATAGAGCCTCGAGCCGGCAGTTGGAGGCTGACTTATACGAAAGTCGAGCCGGAAATTGAGCCGGAACCATGTTTTCGGAGGATATTATATTTTCGACACTGGTCAGCAATAGTTGGCGAAAGGGTGATACTTTGTAATGAAGTATTAGCCAGCAAGTCTGATCGGACTTACCATTTACAAGCCTAAATCAGATGACACGAGACGATCCTAACGGCTGCAGTTAAAAAACCAAGTACTCTGGGCGTGTATTTTTGAACTTCTTATGGACATTTGATATGTCAATCGTTGAAAATCATAGCACCCAGAAGTCAAGAAGTCAGAAAGAATTTCAAGGAAACCAGCACGAGCTCGTTGATGCCGTTCCTGCCGATGGGGAAGTTCAATGACCCAAAATTAGTAAGGCACTCGGCAGCACTCGGCAAATTAGCGAGCCCAACGCTGATCTCGCTACAACTTGATAGGCACCGTTTCACAGTACCAGTCAGACTAGAAAGTAAGTCCTATCGGAAGATATTCAATAAGTATTTTCCCACTACCTGCTTGTCCCGAATGGAAATAAAGGCGAGGAATAGAAACATTGTCAAAATTTTGGGAAGAAACAACGAGACGATGACGTGTCCGGTAATCAAAATCAGTTGATTATCCTAACGCGCCGGCAGTACGCCGGTAGGATCACATAAGCAGTGTCGTTGGAAAACACTGCTTAGTCACTTTGCCCGGGTCCCGTACACACATGGTCGTGTTACTCAAGCCTAACGCCTTGAGATGAAATCTGAAAAGAATTGCAGCATTTTGTCCTGTCATTTGTTTTGTATCTTTTGAAGGGGGGAAATGTCACTCCTCCATCATTTGCTACAACGAAGGACACCTGACTATCTTGATTGAGTCACTGCAGGTCACGCATCCCTCCTTATCCAGCTGCTTCTTTCTGATAATTGCTTGATTAGAAACATAGCTTGCCAACCAAACTCTCGGAATCGTTAGAGACTCGAGTTACATCGGCCTTGCAGGAGGATTGTTGAGTAGAAAAAAGGTGGGTTTCAACTTTTGTCGCAGTTCCTGGAATAGACGAATACGAGTATGCTCGACCCGACCTCGATTGGTACTCCGTCACAGTAGAAGGACAGCTTAGTTTTCAAAACCAGGCTCTTACAACACCACTAAAACAACTAGACTTCACGAAACGGAAACGTCAATAATGTTTGCAAGGTCATCCATGGCATTCGTCAAATTCTACGTGAAAGTAATACATGAGTAGTGGTAGTATCTAAAAGTGGAGATATAGGCATTTTGAACGTACTAACAAGTCCATTCACCGTTCATCTATCAAACCCAGCAATACATGATGCTGAGCCGGTACCAGCATGGATAGTAGGACTAGCCGCTAGTCATAATTCTCCTTCTCCGTTTCTGACCAAGGCCAACCCACTCATAAAGAGTCTCGCGGCGTGGCATATATGTAAGGACGGCATTAGATATTGTCACAGGCTTCGAAGCTGGTGATTCTCGAGAGCCGTATTGAAACGATTGGAGGGCTATTTCGAATGTTTGATGGCGATGCGAGAGGCGGCGAAGATGGGCAGGGAGGATAAATGGAACGGATGAGGGTGCTGGTGAAGGCCAAAGAGCGACAGGTTGGGTGAATGAGACAGGAGTCGTCTTCTGACGGGCACGAAAAATGAAGCCCTTGATACATCCTACAAACCAGGTGACGTGGAAAGGGAATATGCATACGAGCAGAAGGGCAGGAATGTAGGAGCCGCCCGTAACAGTTCTTCTGTTCTCTTCAAACAGGAACGATATTCCAAGGACAATGTGGAATACGATACGTGTCATAAAGAAGCAGACAGCAAAGAGAGTGTTGTTTCTAATGCGAGGAAAGAGAGTCGAAATTCCGAGGACAAAAGTGGGGATCTTTTCAACCAATCAGGATTGATGAGCGGAAACCGTGATATGAAGTTGACATACCTCCATAACTGCACATAAACAGAATAGATGAGGCCAGGAGCGCCGAATAGTAAGTTCGACGACCAGTACGTAGAGAGGATGATGAAGCCATCCCGCAAGCAAGGAGATACGTGAGCGGTAATAAATCCAACCAATAAAAAGATCGCTAGGATTAATCCATGAATCAGTCGCGCACGCAGAGAACAGGTTACAACAGCTACCAGACAAGATACGCTTGGAAGAAGCGGGTCGCAGGCAACGCCAGCTCTGGCAAAGCCCGTACATGCTTTAGGCTTCCTCCGTTCAAAAAATAATCCCATATGAACGGCAGGCTCACGATACTCATCGTTAAACCGGAGAATGTCGACATGACCCACGCCAAGTGCTTTGCGTCCGGAAAAAATGGAGCGAAGACATGTACAAGGATCACGAGACCCACGATTGAAAGGCTGAAAGGTGTGAGGACGAGGTCGTAGAGCAACCGTAAATCAACTCGGAGGAAGGGGGAAAACATGGTGCGAGGCCCAAAGGCCAGTGACACCAGAGGGGGTGAAAATAGTGCCCTAGGAGTAATGCCACATCTCAGTCAGGTACTTAAATTACAGACTCGGAAGAAGTCCAATATTCAAACTTCTTGATAGAGAGCGCACGTGTGTATCTGCTTTAGGCTTCGTCTTGGCCAGCCCCCCGAAGAAATTATGGTCCACATCTGAATTTGCTCTTTACGGCCACTTGCTTTTTCTTTTCGGATCCTATGGGGGAAGGATGCGCATCTTGATACTCGGAGGATTCATTTAGGACAAACGTGCGTTTAAGCATGTGTGTGCGCTGACTCGCTATACCAATAACGTATACTCCCTGAAGCTACAATTTTAGATGCAGCGCACCGGAAGCCGGATACCATGTCTTTATGAACAGGTTCGCCTCGCGCCCTGAAGCAAGGCTTTTGGATGTACGAGTATGATGGATTGAGCAGAACCGAGGTAACGCAGTCACAAGACATACCTTTCTCTATCATTTGTGTCTGTTATGGCTGAGTGTACGCACAAGATCGCAGGACAGTGACATATGCTCAGGCTCATTCGAATCATGGGGCATGCCTTGATAGTACTTTGAGACCTCTTCACTCTTAAGGCTTAAAGCTGTGACCATGTAGAAGGGACTGTACGAATGAGTTCTGGCTTACGAAAGCCGCGTTCGGCTTGGGCTCTTTTAAATTATATCCTGTAGCCATTTTGTTAAAATTGTCCTCGATTATCTAAGGATCAGAGATTAGACTACAGTCACAGCGCGTTCATGTGCAAGCAATTGTGAAAAGCGCAAGGGAGTGCAATATGAATAGAGGGGGCCGAAAATTGCAAAGGCCGTCGAACTCAACTGACCACAAGCCACAAATCAATCTTCCCATCTGCGCCACCCGGATCATCTTTTATTTTCCGGGTTTGTGCGGCGGCCGCACCCATCAGAATATTCATAACAGAATCTTTTCCATGTGCATCCTGCGGGACCTCTCAAACCCGAACCCCTATCCCTTCCGGTTCCCCTTGGGTACCCCTTGTACACAGTATATACTACTCTGAATGGTTTTGGCCAAAATACTCGATTCAAGATTCATAAATACACTGGTTCTCAAATCTTTACACGCTGATATCCATGCCGTCAGAGTCTAATTCATTGCCACTCCTCATAGTCATCCTGTTGATTCTCGATGTGACACGTTGCGTAGCTTCCCCTCCAATCGAGCCGACATTTTTTTTCCTTTTCGCTCCAGTAGCTGTTTGCAAAGGACAAGGACGGAGTGTACTCAGTTCGGCAGGGAGAAGGGCGCGAGGTCTGGATATAGGCCGTAGACGTCCAGATCGTCGCGAAGCCCCAATCGGTGGCAAGGGCTCTTCATCAGTTTTGACCTGCGGCTTGCCTTTAGGCTGTTTGCGCTGGTAGCGAGCTTGCGGACGCCCCTCGTACATAAAGGACGTGTCAATGGCAGTAACTCTCTCAATCGTCTGGCTTTGAGATCGAAGAACTCTTGTTGGTGCAGGCGACGGCGAGATCTTCACTTTAAAAAAACACGAGCGAGCGCGTTGAGGGAGAGGCGTCGGTGTCTGGTCTGGATCAGAAGCCATAACCACATCTGAATCGCTTTCGCCATCTGTGTCTTCAAAAACCAGCTTGCGTCTCTTCGAAAGCCTATCAGCTTCTTCATTGTCATCCTCCTCTTCCTCCTCGACAAGCCTGTCGAGCCCAGGACTGACAAAACTTCCCAGTTGCTGACTCCGACTTGCCAAAGGACTCGTCGGAGGCGTCATATCCATCTTCCCACCCAAACCTGCACCCGTCCCTTTTCCTTCCAACGACCCATTAGAATCCCTCAACACTTTTACAACCTTCGGCGCTCGAGGAACATCGGCCCGAATACCCACAACCTTCTCAATTGACGCCCTAATCCAACTCGTAGCGAGCGCTTCATCCGTATCAATCGCCAGCACAGCTGGTAAACGCGCGTTGAGAGCAAGCGCGACGCCAATGAGTTGCTGACGGGACATCGTGATGAGGTCTTCATGACAGCAGAATGGAACCGTGTCGAGTGTAGTGATTACGACGGCATCTTCGGTATGGTCTTCGCTTATTAGTGCTACGCGCTGGGGCCAGGGGATATTGTGAATTGGAAGGGTCGGTGCTAGGGCCTGCGGGGGCAAGGATGGTTTGTTCTCTTTCCCATTCGCGTGCAGTGGCTGGGAGAACTCTCGTACAGGAGCTTTCCCAGGAGGTGTGTCGACTATCGGATCGAGGTTGTTGTAGTCGAACGGTCGCTGCGTGCGACGCTTTCCCAGAAGTTCAAGCTTGAAGAAGAATCGTCGGCCACCAGTAGGACTTGTACGGCTCAGAGGAGTGCGTTTGGAAAATCTTGACACTTTCTTCGGCATGTTTCTGTGGATGTTCCTAGCAAAGACGAATAGGGTCAGCCACTAGCTCTTGACGCTATTTTATACAATATCTCAAGGCGGCTGACTGTAAAGGCTTTGTTGTTCAATTTTACATCGTTTTATATAGTTGGGTATCACGGACCGATATATGCTATCGTCTACGCTAGACGCCTGTGTATATGGCCACACACACCCACACCACCGCTAGCTAGCAGTACTCAACAAACGGCTGAAGCTTTTCTGCTATCCTCGGAGGGAACTTGAACGCAAGAAGTCTATCCCCAAACGTCCTGACTATCCTCGCAATTCCAGCTCTTAGGTCTAGAATTCGAATCAATCTCCAGACTAGTCAAGTCGAAAACCAAATCGAACGTACACTCGCTGAGAGGATCGAGTACATCGCATGCCTTTTCCACCTCTGCACGAATCGCCTCAGACTCAGCAATTTGTTCCGTTGTGTACACTTGATCTTGTACAGGTGGAACATACTTAGATCGCAGTTCCAAGTGGTATGTCTGGATCGCGGAGAGGAAAGACAACATAGCCTCTAAGATTCTTGGAATATCCCGCTGGACGACACCATACTTATCCTCTGTTAACGATGCACAGACCAAATTTGACAGGACTACAATTTGGGCGTCAGAAATTGGCGACTGAGAAAAAGGTGCAGACGTACCATCCACGATGACTATATCTAGTTCCGCATTAGGCAAGCAACTCTGTGCAGTCTTCTCCAGTCGTTCCTGATTCCACCACGTATCGACTTGTATAACAAGCTCAGTGAGCCGCACAGGCATGTTCGACATAACAACCTTGTGAAGCTTCCCCTTGGCTTGATTTACATAGCGATCCACAGTACCCTCGACCTTTTCCATGTTCTTCTTCACTTCCTCCTTCTTCGGCGCCGGCAATACCGCCGCCCCAACGGACTTGAAAAGCTCGGGTATATGCGTAGACGCCGTTCCTGCGTCGAGAGCTTGAGCCAGTGGACCATCTGATCCAAGCGATTCCACAGCATGCCGCATCGGGGAAGCCTGCCTACTTGCTTTGAATACTGACGTCCGTATCAGTGGCGTCTGATTTGTAACAACTGAAGGGCGTGAGGGAGTAGCTGGTGCGGCAGGCGCTGCTGCTTTAATGGGCAGTGGTGCGGGCTTTCCGCGGCGGCGGAGGTGCTGGTAGTCCTTCCCGAGGAAGAGAAGACTCTCTCGTACGAGGTGGCTCCATAGATTAGGGTTATACTTTTGGTCATTGAATAGAGAGGAACGGAGATTCACCGCAGGTTCTGACTCAGCGGAAGAGAATCGTTGAATGTCCTTGTATGCCAGGTAGCGGTATCCTAAATCGGCTGAGGATGTACCGGACACAAGGATCACGTTTGATTCTGGGGTAGCGCCGATTATCGATAGTGGCTGAGCTCATCGTTCAGATAGGCATGTTCTAGATCATCAGGAGTAGCTTACGTTGTAGATGAATGTGTCAAAGATAGCATTAGAGATTTCCCAGGTTGCTAGTGTTGTGAACGAGAGGAACCATGCTCTTGCAATCAAGAAGACGTGGCGAAAAGGAAGGAATATCGTCCATGGCCCTCTGAGAAAGTGAGCTGTGAACGGCCGTAAAACGAAGTGCAGGAGCGGTAGCTTGTAAAGCAGAGGTAAGGCCAAGCGGACGAAAGCAAAGACAAGAGCCGCAAGAGGCAGTGCTAGCGTTGCAAGCAGTCCTGCTATGACGATGGGCTGCACGATGTCGTCAATGTTGAAACGTCGGATGGTGGATTCGCGCGTCCAGCGAAACACGAATCTATCCAGTGTGATGTTGCGAAGTGAGAAGGCAAGTGCAGCAAAGATTTGCGATAAACCAACGAAGAGGAGGCGTCCGTTGAGATACAACGGATGTTTCCTGTGAAGCTTGTGCTATAAGAGATGGACAAAAAACGCATGTTTATGAAAGACGCACTTTGACTTGACAAATATTGTCAATCCTTGGTTCCCATTACCCGTCACATAAGAGATTCCGATATGAAGTGCAAGAGCTGCCATAGCCGACAGCGCATAAGTGATGGAGGAGTTCACTGTGGCTGGTTTTGTGAGAGAAATTTTTACCAATGCCGATAAAGAAGTCGCAGGCGCACGCGTCGCTTTCGGTGATTATTCAGGATAACGAACAACTCAAGAATAACGACGAAGACTTACGACTCAGATACACCTTTCGCAAAACAGCCGCTGGCAATGCGGCTGTGGTCCAACTTAACAGGGCAATCAACAGCGTCCATGGGCCAAACGAAACAAACAGCGCTTCCAACAGTCCGAGCTGCGAAACTCTTCCCAAATTCCATATTGACCACATTGAAGTGCAGATCCAAGAGGAAATAAGTGAATAGAGGAAGACCTTTCTCATCAGACGTGTTCTGAGGACGGAATTGACAATTGGTTCGAAACTCTGGCTAGAAGATGGAACGGAGGGTGTTGATCTCGTTAAAAGTGTCGTCGTGATTGCCCTAACGGGCGTCGCGCGCGACAGTGAGCTCGACATGAGCTGTGAAAGAAAAGTTGTTGACGCGTAAGGTCACGGTGTAACAACCTTGACACAACTCCTGTAAAATCAAATCCCCGCAATCCAGATAGGACAGCTTCTCATTCCTATGATCGAACAATTTACTGTTTTTCTTCTGACAATACCAGGGTCGACCGACTTTCAGAGACCCGTTATGTAAGACCCGACTCTAAAGCGTCCTCGACTGATGATCATGGATCAAGGCGCCTACCTGAAGTTCATCAGAAAACTTTCAACTGATACACCGTCGTATACGGCGTATGAACGAATCATGCGGCTCTTTAGCTAGCGCCCAAGCAGGCTCTTAAAAGCTTCATGCCTTTCAAATTCACTCCGTGCCCCACCATGCTCGATGAGAGACCTATTCAAAAACCCGAGTTTCCGTCCAAGGGGACTACACCCGCTGTAACCTGGAGGACCTTCGGCGTATGGAAGATTTTTACGCTTAAAGAGAAAGCATTGCCCTTGGAACGGATGTTCTTGAAGGAATGGAATAAGTATACTTCTACAGTACCATACGTCTTTCGACTGCTGTGGGACATCTATCGCGTGAATCCACCCCTAGTTCTCCTTTATCTCGCTTCGAGAGCATGGAAAGGTATCGAACCTGGAATCAATATGTACGTGTCCTCACAGCTCTATGTCCAGGTACGTCATGTATCACTGTTGGACTTCCGCGATGTTTCTGAGCGCTGACATTGTCAACTCAAAGTTGGAATTGTACCTTCGCGATGGGAGCGGGAACCATTTCACCGTTTTTCGAGCAACCATAGCACATCTAATGTGCGTAATGTTGTCAAGCCTTTCGTCAAGTATATGGTATGGCGTATTGTTGCTAGCCTACATCTGCATATTCATACTTTGACACCTCATAGTGGCCATTTTATACCAAGATTGGAATCGCAAATGAAGCTATTCTTCGAGGAACACTTGATGAAAGGTTTGTGTGAATTTTGTCACAAGAATTGCATGTTTCTGATCAAGTTCGTTACTAGAGGAACTGCGGTATGATGTTTATACTCTGAAAAGTTTGTAAAATATGTGTCTTGCATCATCTCCATCATGAAATGGCCTCCAGACCTTAAAACCTCCAGACCTAGGTCCTTTATGGGCTGGTATTGCTTTGCTGAAACAATTGAAGCAGTTGTCGGAGTCCTGGGCTTGTTCACTATTGTCACGTCTATTCTATACCAGCACCATGGTGGGACGGTGTTCACCACTTTATGTCTGATTTATCCGATTGTGGAGATGATTACGAGATACCAGCGGTCGCAAGGTGAGCTAGTTGAATACTTCAAGCGTCCACATTTTGTCTGATTATGACGTCTTAAGCGATGATCATTGTCGCGGAAAACAAGGATTATATTCGGCTCCAAGCTTTAGGATATCTTTGCGGACATGTTTACCGAGAGGATATCGTGAACAACAATATTGCTGATCATATCATGAATGGCAGGTATTACATCAAGAGAGTAAGGATATACTACTCATCAGCTTTTTCTCAGAGTACAAGAAGTCCCGTCAGCGGGTAGGATCCCTTTTCACCGGCAATCCTATGGGTGAGGTTCGACTCAAAGCTTCTGTCTGGTCTCAAATATTCCGCTCCCTTTCTGAGGAAGTGCCAGTCGTAAGTTTACACTTTGTTAGTATGATCGGTCATTCACACACGATTCCAGCTGTATTTCACATGTTGTGCTCTTCTGGACCGTTCTTCTCATTCGCTGTCGGCGCTTGCAATACTTCGTCAGCAATCCTTAACCTTGACAGGAAGTCTACAGACTACATTTCAAATGCTCTCACAAATCTTGTATACATTGGAGACAATTAAAAGCCTCTATCATGTAGAGCCTCTTCGGTTGCTCGATGGCACAGTCGATTATCAACCTTCTCATGACACCAAGGGCACCTCCTTCCACTTCCGGTATGTTTCTCGTTTCCTTTTGGATTTGCCAAGTTCTTCAACTCGGGAATGTCAGAAATGTCTCGTTTAGCTATCCTGGCTCCCAGTCTAACGACGGTGCTTTGAGAGATATTTCGGTAGATATCAAAGCGGGACAACTTGTCGTCGTCGTCGGTGCCAACGGGAGTGGAAAGTCAACATTGGTCAGGCTCTTGACACGCACATATGACGTGACCTCCGGAGAATTGCTCTTAGATGGTGTCCCCATTAAGACCTATAAGATCGCAAGTCTTCGTAACATCACGTCGACGCTAAATCAGGATCATTCAATTTGGCCACTCTCTCTAGCCGAGAATGTTGGCCTTGGGTACGCTGCGTGTGCTACAGATGAAGAAATGGTCAATGCGGCTGTGGAAAAGGGAGGCGCTAGCAGTGTGGTTGCAGGCATGAGCAACGGTCTCGCTACTGTCCTCGAACCAGTTCAGTCCGCAATACCATATGGAATTGAACTTCCTCAGCATCAGGCCCTACAAGACATTCTAGACGGAATGGAGTTGTATTCAGATATTTCTGGTGCGTACCAGCACGGTCACAAGGTCCTTTTTATTAATCATCGTCAGGCGGTGAGAAACAACGAATAGTGGCGTAAGCATTTGTAGCCATTTTTCTAGGATCTGCACTGATTTTTGTATAGGTCACGAACTTTCATGCGTCTAGAAAATCCAAATATCAGATTTGTAGCAGTCGACGAACCTAGTTCAGCGCTGGATCCGCGTGGAGAGCTTGAGCTGTTCGACAGGCTGAGGGCCGAACAAAATGGGAGGACCATGATATTTGTTACTCATCGCTTTGGGCACCTTACCAAACATGCTGATCTGATCATGTATGTTCTAACTCAACATCAATTGCTGGATACTATTCACACATGATTAATAAGATGCATGAAGGATGGAAAAATCGCGGAATCAGGTTCTCACAAAGATCTGCTCGCCCTCCAGGGGGAATACGCTACTCTTTACAACATCCAAGCCCAGGCGTTTGCTTCCAACTCAGACTCGGGTGATTTGTGACGTTATATTCAGGATGTACTTGTCTACTTATACGTAATCTAATGATATTTGCGCAGATCATCATGCAGACACAACCTTATGTCTAGAATGATAAAGGCCATGACAAAGTTTATTTGTCTTTTCTTTTGGTGGTTCTATGGACCACCAGACGTATCTACATAGTTAGCTTCAAGCGGTCAGAAACATATTGAGGTATTTCTCATCAGCCCACAGTAGGGAAATGCTATTATGCACTTTGCATTGGGGTTGGGCTGTAGTTCCAGAATGTCCATTAAAGGTTTGCTCGGCGAGCAGTCTCAAACACCCATACCCACTGAAACCCTATTTTCTGACTTTCATGCCTATAAGGCATCCATCCTCCAGCAGTATGTTTAGCCAGGCGTCTGCTACTAGTCTATTATCTAAGGCTCTGCTTCTGTACTCTCTTTTTTTCTGAGGCTAGACAACCAAGCTTTATTCATTGTATTTATCCGTCTGTTCAAGATTTTTGTGTTGCATGGGAGGGCTTCCAGGTCAGCCTCTCTTTGTAGCTTCCACTCACACCTTAGCTTCCAAACATTGATGTAGAATTTTGAGATTGATTATATTATTTTTCCTGTGCTCATGCATGATTTTAGCTGGAAACATTGTCCTGGCAGTGTCACAAAAGCGTGGACGGTGTCTAGAGATGCAAACGAATGTCTGCGGAATCCATACCAGAACTTACTCGTGTCCATGACAAGTTTAATTCTCAAAAGGCAAGCTAGTACATATGTAAGGAGGCCATCGCGAAGTTTTCCCTAACTCCATGCACAAATAACTGTGATCCTGTCTGTCTTCACGAGGCATCGACACTCTTCTTACAAAGCGTCCAATTTCGTCATACTTTGAGAAGTATGCTCGCAAAGCCAAGAAGGCACATAACAAGTATATGCATAAATCTGATAATTACAGGTATATAGTACGATAATGAAGGAGTGTCTGTGGATATAGGAAGAAGACATGCTGAATCTATGGCGTACAATAACATAAGAAATTCTCTTCATATTCGTTCATCAGTAGCTTTTACGAGCGTACTTGCTCTTCATACGGATTTTCTTCCCATATCTCCAGAATAACCAGGGTCTGTATCTATGGAGTCAGATAGAAAACGGTGGGAGGGAGTATGAGAACATACGCAGGGCATCCAAGCACAATGGCCACGCATGCAAGGATTGAGTTTCCCTTCCCGTATCCAAGTTTATTGTACATAGCGGGAGCAAACAGCGGAAATCCAAAACCAGCAAGGGAACGTAAGCATGAGACGGCCGCCAAAGCTGTGAGAGGAGTGGGATAAATGTAACCATGAAGATAGGTACGAAAGTGAAGAACTTACCTGAAGCCGCATGTAATGTGAAGGTGTCGACGATGTACGTCTGGATAGATTGGAATAGGAGTATCATACCCGCTCCAAGCAATGCAATACCGATGTCCGTAACAATCCAATGATCCTGATTTTGAGCAGCCCAACCGGCCATGAAAAGCCCTACTGGAAGAATGACGGTACCAGGTACCATGGATGCTGCAATGTGTCAACTTCGACCATATTAATGTGTTTATGGAACTCACGAAGGCGAAATTCAGGCTCTCCGACACTGTTGTTCTTGTGTTTGAAGTGTATATAAATCCGGTCCATGTAGCGCGCATTAACTTGGGCGGCAATCGTTAGGCCGACGCCAAGGGCAATGTAATGCAAGCCCGCGATGCTCGTCGTTTCGTGGTACTGTCCCTCATAAATGCCAGGCATGGCGGTAAGGAACACTGACGTCATATTGTGAGCTTCCAACAGAGCTCACGCAGAGGGAGAACGCACTATACAGCAGTCCGTATAAGAAGGCCATATAAACACCAAGGAGCTGAACGATGTGCTCCTGAGAGAAAATGAGGAAAGGACGAGTGAGGGCTTTGCGGATGATTTCACCCCAGCTGGAGAAGATATAACTAGGAGAAGCCTATCAACTAGATAACAGCTACTGACCTTCGCCGTCCTGACGCTTCAAAGATGGTATATACGTTAGTAGTATGCGCCTTCTCAGGGTCAACTGTCCTCCTGATTGCTGTAGCTTTGCGGGCAAGCAGTAATGGCGCGAACGCTGTGATAGAACAATGATCAGAAATATGAGTAGTTCGAGGGTAAAATTATTTACTTTCTTGAAGAAAGAATATGCCAAAAATTTGAATAATGACATCGACGATACTCGTTGACCAAAACTACACCACAAAGTCAGTGAAGCTCTCTAACAAAGACCGGAGCTACGCACCACCCACCGCCAAGTGGAACGTTCAGCAATCCTACCACCAGGTCAGGTCAATTATTTCTCCATGACTCGATTAGAAACTGACCATGCACCGCACACTGGCCCGATAACGGGGCCAAGCAATGGCGCTAAGGAGTATATGGAGATCGCCTTGCCACGCTCCTCGGGATGCCAGACATCTCCAATGACGCCACCACCAATCTGGAAAGAACACAAATAATTGAGATATATGTAATGTTGCTTGGATAGTCATAACATACAGCCAGAGGAGCACTTCCACCTAGACCTGCGAGCAGTCGAAAGGCAATAAGTTGGCTTTTGTTCTGTGCAAAACCACATCCTAGATTCCATGCTAGATAACAAGTTAGACCTCTTGGGAATGGTAAGAGAGCCATCTGCGCACCAAGATACCAAAGATTTGACAATTGAAGTACTCGCGATCGCCCAAATATCTCGCTCAGTGGCCCCAGAAACTAAAATGTGTCAACCCGAATCGCAAAGAATGTCAGGACTGCTTACTAGAGGTCCAACAGCTATAGAAAGTGGTTACTTTCAAAGGCAGTGAAGACGGAATGACTGTGCACCGAGCTTACCATAACCTAATACAAAGACTGAGGTCATCATAGCAATGATGGCAGTACTCGTGACGCCAAATTCCCCAGCAATTTGTAAAGTCGCCGGCGCAACCATTGATGATGATATTGGTGAAATAAATGTGAAAGAAGATACGACGACTGTGGCTGCCCATTTTTGGCGAAACGTCCAGCTGATAACAACGATCAACGAACGTGTTCGCTTTCTATTAAAGATTCACCTACTTTTTAGGATTCGAAGGATCATCAGGACCATCCCAGTCAACGATGATAGCATTGATGTGCGACCTTTCCTGCGTTGTTTCCTCTGGATCGAGGCTAGTGGGTTCTCCTTTTACATCGAGTGGGGGTGTCAAGCTCGTATCATCAACTTTGTTAGGCATATTGGTGTAGGCTGACGCACCTCATGGGATGTAAAGTTCACTTTATAAGAAGACCTCCCGTCACGGCATGGTATCCGCTGACAATCCGGTTCAACATAATTTCCGGAAGAGTGCCGTATGATGCCGACATGGCCAGCAGTTGTGATCGTGATTCATCCCCCCGGCCTGAGAGATGGTTACAAATTCAACATGTACTTAGGTCCCATGGCGAAAGAAGACATAACTGGAGGAAGCTACCTTAGTCCCTCAAGCTTAAGACACGTTTTGGAAAAAGAAAAAACTGTGAAGTTCACAGTTTCGGAACCAAAACCTCCGGCCCTGATGCAGGTTGATAATTTCGCTCGAGTCATTGACAACCGCAATCGTCCACGTGCCCCTAGGCCTGCTTATTTCAATTTTAGTTTCTCCAACTTTCCCCATTGCTCGCGTGACCAGTTCCACGCTGCTGAATATTTTCTATCTGAACCTCTGACCGGTCTACATACAAGTAATTTGCGCTATGGATTCTCTCATAATAGTCACACGGTCACACGACACCCTCCCTGTCTACTTGCGCCCTCACGATAACACACGCTCGAGGTGTTAGCAAGAAGTTCCGGTGACAAATGGTTCTGTATCGCTCGATCAGGCAAATTGAGGGAACAAATGAGGAATCTCATTGTGAAATCTAGTGACATGTGATGTGAGTGTCGACTCGCCGGACTTCGAGACCTGGAAACCCATTCAGCGTGAAGTATCAAGGCCATATATTTCTGCTAGCTCAGCATCGTCAAAGACACTAGGTCAAGGATAAGTAGGTAAGTTGAAAGAAAAAAAAATCTTAGATCTCGTTTTCTGGAAATTTCAATCCGTCTCTTGTGCAGTTCCTTCGACCTTTCAACTGATGCTACCTTGAATGCCATCCACTGCAATTGTTAAGTGGGGATAATACTTTGTGCTCTCGATATCAGCTTGACCTCGAAGTCGCCATCTCAACGACGGAAGCGACTGCCTTAAATCCCTTGTCTCAATTCTCTTCATGCGTGTCACCTCTTCCGTGCCTCGAATGACGTTGAGGGAATTATTCATATGGCCTGCGAATTGTTCTCATTCTGGACAGATTGTACACGCTCCAGAGATGGAAACAGTGAAGGGACATAATTTTCTTACGGAAGCCTGTCAGTGGGAAAGTATGGTCTTCGGGTACTATCGCGCACCTGTAGAGTATATTGATGTACGTGTCTCTGGCGATGGATCCGAAATTTGATCTATCAACAGAACCCGCTCAAAGGTTCATCCAGGTGACATTTAGGTGGCTACATGAGTTGCACCCTAACGGTACCACTTCACATGATTTATACCTTGACGGCGCCACAATACCTGCTCAGTACCTGCCACGAAATGTTTGCCTGACAATACCTGGGACTGTCCTTTTTGTAGATGTGATGTCCGTAATTTGAACCGGAATGACTGCGCCTATGACAGGTTGACCGGATTTTGGTGACGGCGACGGCGGCAGCCTGTTTGGCAGAATTATATCTATATTACAACTGTGCAACTTGACTCTTAAGCCAGATTTGTACATTTGTACGCTTCACTCATTTGAGCAATGCATGAACACACTAGTCGTATGTAATTAGTATCTACGGTAACTTTTAATACCCAAACTGCCTTGAGACGCGCACGAAAAGCGGCTGGTCGTCGCTACATAAGACGATCACTGATACTGATGAGTTTGACAGGGATGGATATGATGAGGAGGATTAAAGTGTGGATATCGTGTTGATCGCCTCGGCGAGTTTCTTCAAGTTTTTTGTTGTTACATAAATGACTGTGACTAGTACCATGCGTTCATCCACCGTTCAGGCAGCAGCAATGTAATGTAATAGCCGTCAGGTTAAGGGTCAATAAATAATGACCACATGGCTTGACATGCATGACACATGACTTTTCTTGAGATCATCACCGCCGACGAAGTCGCCCGTGTACACTTTGCCCTAATAATTGAATGCTAGCCACATAGGAGAATAGTCAGATGTGAGTCTAATTAACAATCTAGCCCAGAGAAACCTTGACTAACTGTTAAATTCAGCTGATGAACTTCAGCAGAATTGATTTTGTATCAACAGAGTCATTCTTCTGTGTAGCCTAGAAGCTTGCCTAGGTCTTCAATACATCCATCTCCATCCTCTGGACCCAGAACATCAGATTCTATTTCATTCTCCCACCCATCATCATTCATAGTATCAGATATGTCATCGAAGATCTCTTGCTCCATTGGATTCACATAGTCATAATCTTCCTCCTCATGAAGAACTTCTGGCATATCATTGAGCTCCCCAACACCGTAATCTTGACCAAGTTCTGCTTCGGCCTCTTTGTTATCATCTAATTGTTGTCTTAAAATGATGTCAGTGAGCAGTTGATGAAAATCATAACACACACTGAGAGCCTGAGTGTCAAGGTTGTAGCTGCTAATGTCTAACTTGTCCCAGACATCATAGAAATAGCTGCTCATCTTGCTGCATGACAATGAGCACAATTTTGAAGCTTTCCACTGGACAAAACATGAGTGGTGATTGTGCATAACAACAACAGACTCACAAGATCAGACAAACCGGTGCTGATGTGAAGTAACAGTCTTAGAGCTGTTGAGTCTGGAAATCTAGAATCAAGTTCAGAGAATAAGAAAATCTTTCAGGAGTGTAAGAGAAGAGCAGATACTAAGCAGCTGAGGTTGAGAAGGCAAGAGAGAAGACTCACAAAGGGACTTGTTGTGAGTGAATGTTATTCACCCAGCACTTTGTGTGCAAACATGTGAGCTTTGAAAACTGCTGAATACCCAAGCTACTAGACTGATATGAACTTAGATGTACTTTTTTTGATGTATTTTAGTTGAACTGTTTGATACAACAACATAAAGTTCAAGGAATGATCATGCCCTGCTTTGTCTTACATATTCCATTGTATTTGTGGTTTACTGTTCTAATATCAATATTACACATGATCAGAACAAATTTTGTCATGTAGTATAGGTCTATTTAGTTCATGTGGAACAAGTTCTCATGTTAAAATAATGCATCTACACATCTATTCATCTGCAAGGCTGCAAGAATCTTGCACAGCCAGGCCACACTCCAGCAAAGCTCAATCTGGATGAGTCACATCCAGAGTCACAGGGTTGGCAATGATGCCATTGGTCTTGTCAATGACATCCTACAACACAAGAAAAACAGGTCAAAAACATAACACCACATGGTCAGATACTCAGGGAAAAGTCAATAAATGTAGAGCACTAAATATGATGGAGTATGTAAGACAAAGCAGAACATAAGCATTCCTTGAACTCTATGTTGTTGTAAAATTCAAACAGTTAAACTGAAATACATCAAAAAAAGTATGTCCAAGTTCTTATCAGTCTGGTTGCTTGGGTAGTCAGTGGTTTCCAAAGCTCACATGTTTGCACACAAAGTGCTGGGTGAATAACTTTTACTCTTGTTGTGTGTGCTACTTTGAACTACCAGGGTCTGCTGATAGAGCATTTTGAAAACTTGATTGCCAAATATTTTATACTGAGTCATGACAACTTGAAGCAAACTTGAAACAAGTCAAATTGCTCTAGCTCTTGCACTCTCATGTCCCAGTCATCTGCTCCTACTTGTAAGGGCAACCTCTGGAGGCTATGGCTAAATCACACAGCTGGCAGAGGGAGATCCAAAGTATATTCAGTACTATCTAAGGTTGTACAGGCATAGTTACACATCTGGCAGAGGGAGATCTAAAGAGAACAACTCTGGGGATTCTCTATACTAAAGGTGGCACTTTCAAGGCTCTGAATGCATGGAAGCTACTGTACAGAACAACAGAAAGTTTCAACCCTAACCTAAAACAGTGAAAACCTGGAGATTGTCCAAATCTGGAAGTGGCTGTGCTGGGGGACTGACAGTAAATGAATTATGAACAGAGAACTAGTGCAGCTAGAGTCCTAAAGGTTGTACCAGCAGATAGAGCTTGAGGAAATGCATAAAGAAAGATTATAGTGAGGGTGGCCAGAGAAGGAGTAGAGGGTGAGAATGAGAGATGGAAAGAAGGGTCCCAATGTGGCTGTGCTAGAAGATCAACAGTAAATGAATTATGGACAGAGAACCAGTGCAGCTAGAGTCCTAGAAGTGGTACTGGCCTGTAGGGCTTGAGAAAATGCATTAAGAGAAATCATAGTGGAAGTGGATGGAGAAGAATTAGAGGGTGAGAAGAAGGAATGAAAGATGGGTCCCCTGGCACTACTACTCCTCAGAAGCACTCACAATTATCTCAGTCCCAGAATTTGAGTCAAGTCAGAAAGAAACTGAAAGAGAGTAGCATAGGAAATCAAGACAGTAGCATGGGCAATTATGTTCATCAAGAGAGTGGACAAAGTATGAAGAATAAGAAGTCCTATATCAAAGAAGAATTCATTACTGAGGTGATTCTCATGTTTTGGAGTACAGTTGTAGCAACAGAAAAAGAAATCAGACAATTGAGATTTGAATGTGTGTGGAGTGAATTGGATTAAAAGAAGTATATCAAGTATTGATCTAAACTTCAGCAAGGTACACAAGATGTATGTCATAAATAAAGTAACAAATGTAGTCTGAGATTGTACTTCTATTTTCAAGCAATGAAAAATCTTGGGATGTTGATGGTAAGCCTCCATTAGGACTAGGCACACCAACCACATGGTATAACACTTAGATGAGTCACAGATGGAGGTCACAAGAAGGAAAGTCACCTTGGTGCATGCAATTAAACCATTATAAGCAGCATCCAACAGTCTTGCATGGAAATGAAGTTCTGCCATCAATGATAGCGCTGGTAATAGATAGATTAACAGGTAATAGATGGCATCAAAATGATAAGAACTAACGTTCTTTAGCAATGGCAGCGCTTAGCAGTATAAAATGATGAAGATCCTCCATGATAGATAGCTTGGCATTTCACCTTGGTGCTTGACATTGCTTAGTGACACTTGCTGACTTGGTATGGACAGCTTGATTGTGGACTTCACCTGCTTGTATGGGCTATTGCAAGCATGGCATTGCCTGAGATCTATATTGCATGTGACCCATGATCTGTGACCCTGTAGGTTCACTTTCATCACTACTACTATGAGCATGTGCAGTGCATCTCTTTGACATCCACCAAGCTCTATTAGAAGTTGGACTTGAGGAGCTGCATGTTCCTCCACCCAGAGATGTGCCTGGAGATGACTTAGCACAATGAATTACTGCTATCTTTAGGTGCAGCCTGCTCACATTCTGCATTGCCAGCAAATCGCTCCAGCGCTGGCAAGCATGATGTAAGCATTAGTAATCAATTATATATTCAATGGCTTACTAATACAAATGCTTTGCAAATACTTGATTTGATGTTGATTATTATACAGGACCAATAAAAGAGTTTATCATGTAGTTTTGTTGTTATATTTTGCTATCTGCATATTACAAACTATAATCTTCAAATTCTAAACATGATTGAGATGACTGACCACATGAAAGGGGAGCTGTCTAACAGAATTCCACTGATAGACTTGGAAACAGAGAAATTGGTGATACCTGTGTTATAGTGCTTGTCACAGAGAAGGGACAGGGTTGCGAAGAAGAAGTGCATTTAGGAGAAGATGAAGGACCCATCTCAAACTATTTATAAGAGTGTTGACAAAGTAGTATCCCATGTTATCACATAATAGTAAACATGATTATTGGAATCACATAATGTGCAAAATCACATCACATGACTTTAATTTTTGGAGACATTCTCACACATAGTCTGCCAAAAGTGAAAACCTCAATCTATTTTAGATCTCAGAACATTAAATAGTTTAATTCACAGTGTCTACTTACATTCTTACTAGTTCACTGCCCTTTAGCACTGTTTAGTGCAATAGCAACAGCAAACTCTTTCTAGTATAAATACTTACTTTTTCTATCAGTAGTATCATTAAATTGAGTTTCTTTTGGTCACTCTACACTTCAGATCTCTTTTAACACATTCTAAACAATAAGTCACTAATATTTGTCTTGCTATATTCTTGCTGCATTTTTTCAACTCCATCTTCTTGCCATTCTCCTTGCCATTGATACATAGGTCCCCTCACCAAGGCAAACACTACTAAGCTCCCAATATACCCATAAAAGCGCTGAAAACAGTAAGCAAGTGTCAAAAACCATAGATGCAGGGAAGCTCACCTAAAAACCTTGAACACTATGCAACAACAATGACCAAGGCCTGCAGGAGCAAAGTAGCAGCCAAAAGAGAGATTGAGGGAAATAGCCAATGGGTGGCAATGCTTGGCAGGGGCAAGATCTCAGCATAAACTTCGAGATCGGTGCCCCATTAAAAGCTGACATCACTCAATCAGCCAACAACCGTTTCCTGTTCCATATACCAGACATTCATCCAACTCCTCCTTGGACAACAGCCCAACCCAATGAGACAACACGACACACCACTATGCTACCCCTGGCGAAGAAAAAAAAGGAATAAAGGTAGAAGCAAAAGGGAGGAAAGGGGTACAAAGGTTTAGCCTAGGGAACCAGTTAAACCAATGACCTGACAAAAATCAAGACCACAACAACCGTTTTCCTGGTGCTCCAGGTATACAAGAAAGCAGGAATTACGTGTCAAAAGTACTGGTCCGTGCACAATAAGAACAGGTATAAAAGAGGAAGAAAAACAGGGAGTCAAGCAAGCAATTATTGTGCCACGGCTTGGAGTCCCCAGGGAGCGGACCTCTTAGGCCAAAGCAGTAGTATTGACTTCGGGTTTACAATTTAATTATATTTTATTTGAACCCTTCCAACATGTGAACTTAATATTTGCACTCAGAATAAATCAGTAAAATTTATACTCCATTCCCAAGTGTACGTGCATGTACTAAGTGCTCCACAAAACTTGTGAAATACAGGTGTTTATTTACAATAAGTTTAGTTCAATTTTATCTGGACTACTTTACCTAAATAAATACCTACATTTTGCATTACCATCTCTTTTGACTTTTGTGTTACATTGCGATCATTGGCGCTTTTGGTACTTTATGTGCCTTTGCAAATATGGCAAGGCATCTGCACTTAGATATACTGAGCAACCTTTTCAAAAACTTACTGCAAAAATACTGAATTATCCATTTCTCATACTGACTCCCTGTGTTGGTTGCACCTCTCTGTTGGTGCACTCCCTGTCAGGGGACTACTATTTCACTGCTACTTTTTCACTCATCAGCCCTGTTCTCTACTCTTTGTACACTTCTCAACCTTGCTCTCAACCCTCCAGACCTCTGCCTACTTGGTTTGAGGGATAGCATATGCCACACTTCTGGAATTTACTTGGTCTGAGGCCAAACTCTCTCAAGTGTTAACTTGAGCTGAGTTTCAAAAGAGAGAGTATTTCTAACCAACTTGCCATCATTTACTCCCTCTTTTCAAACTCAGCTGCACATGTGACCTCAGCATGTGACCTAAACTTGGATGCCAGACATGTGACCTCAAGCAGGTGATCTGGACATGTGATTCTTACATGTGACTTATATATCATGTGATTTACTTTTATTTTCTGAGCGCCTGACAAGGTGAATCCTTAGACTTGTTCTCTTTGGATCTCCCTTTGCCAGGTGTGTAGTTGTTATTACTTACTTCTATTACTTGTACATACACTAATACACTTTGGATCTCCCTTTGCCAGCTATGTAACTGAGCCATAGCTTCCAAAGATCGCCCTTACACTCTCCTGCCACACTTGTTCTCATTCATCTATCTACAAACTCTTCTTGCCACATGATAAACACTTCTTGGCATGTTTTTTGAGACTCTGCCCAGACTCTTCATAACTTAGCATGCCCAATGCATATTCAGGTTTAGTATCTGTAATCATAACAGTACTGATCTACTTTTGGATTTCATCATTGAATACCAAAGTTTAGCATCCAAGGCCTTGAAGAAAACTCTATTCTATGCATGTTCTTGTCAAAGGGTAACTGTGGCGCTCTCCCTCTGTGGGGGTGCATGTCATGTGGGTTTGGCTACCCCCCCCCTTTAAATATGATTTGTTTTTTCTCTGCTGCACCTCAGTTCATTCTGCATTAGTGTGCACAATACTGAGGTGTGTATCTTTCAATTATCCTATATTTACTCATTTCAATTACCTAGTTGCTATCTGCTTATTTAGGTAATAAACATTTAGTTCATTCTGCATTAGTGTGCACAATACCAAGTTGCTATCTGCTTATCTAGCAACTGCACATTAATCATAACAGGTTATGGGCCCCATAGCCTAACAGCAACGACATAACTAATATAAACTCAATGGAAGCAAGAGCCTTCCACTTCCAGCTGCAACAGCTAAACATCAATCCTTCTGAGATCACCTGGATCAGCATTGAACCCACACAATATCAAGACACATCAGACAATGTCAGATGCCACAGCCTGCCCAACACTCACTGGACCCGAGAACTTCCAAATCTGGAAGATGAGGATATTAGAAAAACTCAGACAGGAGAAAGTATGGGAAATAGTTTCAACAGAATGGTCCCCAGGCACACCAGATGTTCCAACTACACACTCTGAGAGCTGGTCAATATGTGACTCAAAAGCCATGGAAATTATCATTGCATATGTATCCGACAGCTTGTTACTTGAAATCAGCAATTTGCTACATGCTAAAGACATGTTTGACAAGCTTGTGAAAATTTATGAGAATACAAGCATCGGCATCAGTGCCTTCTACACATACACCCACATGAACTGACTCAAATGGGATGGATCACCGTCTTTGCTTAACAACCACATCTCCATGATATTGGCTGCCAATGCAAAATTGACTGCAATGAAGAGGCAGGTTGACCAAGAGTTCCTCACATTCATTCTACTGGACTCTCTTCCTGAAGAAGGCATGTGGGAATTGTTCTGTGCAACTATCCTAAGCTCCATGGCTTCAGGAAATCCACTGTCATTCTCCAAAGTCGCAGACCATCTCAGATTTGCCATAACTGCACAACAAGGATTCCTGCAAACTGATGCTGCCTTCAAGGCTAATGCAACCACAAAGCAAAAGCCAAAAGCCAAAAGCAACTTATGGTGTGACCTTTACAAGTCCACCTTCCACAACACATCTGATTGCCAAAACCTTAAGGAGCATAAGGATGGGAAAAGGAAAAAGGCTAAAAAGAAGGCAAACCGGGCTAGTCATAATTCTGAGTTGGAACAGGAAGATTTGGACAGTGTGGAAAGTGATTCAGATGAAGAAAATGCAAAGGTTTTGAGTACAAAGTCTACTTGTGTCTCTAAGGCTTTAATGACACGCATCTTGGCTTATGTTGGAAGTGCTTCAAAAGATTTTAGCTGCTCACAAACCATAGCTGACTCCAGTGCATCAACCCATATGACACCACACCGTGAATGGTTCAAGTGTAGTACATTCAGAGAGCTCAATCCCCCTTGAAAGGTCCATTTTGAGGACAATTCCCATGTCAAAGCCACTGGGATCAGAACCATCATGCTCAAATGCACAGTTGACAGCACTGCCCAAGTCACTGAACTTGAGAATACCCTCTACATGCCATCCTTTCAGCTCACTCTCATTTTAATTCGATGCCTTGACAAAGTGGAATACTACATAGTATTTAAAAATGGGGTATGCAAGATCAAAGCTGCAAAGGGACAAAAAGTGATGCTCACTGGGTCAGAAAAGGAAGACCTATACCACTTAAACATCTCTTCTCCAACACACGCACTCACATCAATTGATATAAACACACTATATTGATGACTTGCACACATCTCTCTGAATTGATTGATCCAGATGGTTAACAATGGTTGCATCAAAGGAATTGACAGAACCACAGGTAAACCAAGATTCTGTGAACCATGCATCTTAGCAAAGTCTAAAAAGCTTCCTTTCAAGCATGAGAGGCAGAAAGCAACTCACCCATTCCAAGTCATCCATTCTGATGTCAGCAGGCCTGTAAATCCAGCAGACTGCCATGGCAACAAGTACTGGATATCTTTTATTGATGGATATAAATGCTTCCCATGGATATATTTCATGAAGAGGAAAAGCAAAGCATTATCACATTTTCAAGAATTCAGAAACAATGTCCAAGTGTATCTAAAAGCTGAAATTGGAGAGCTCCACCTGTCAGAAGATTTCATCAACTTCTTCCAGTCCGATAATGAAGGAGAGTATGTTGGAAAGGATTTTCAAGAGGAGCTTGGCAAATCAGGTACTGTACACCTCACAACAGCCCCTGACACACCTGAGCAAAATGGATTAGCTGAGTGAATGAATCAGACACTCATATACATGGCCACTGCAATGCTGATAGAATCAGGATTGCCAAAGTCCTTCTGGTCAGATGCAATGGCAATAGCTGCCACCATCATTGGAAGAATGCCAGCTTCAGGCTTAAAAGGCAAAGTACCTTACACAGTCATTTTTAATCAAAAAGCAGACATCTCCTGGTACTGCCTGTTCAGGTCAAAAGCCTATGCTCTCATTCCAAAAGACAAACGTGAGGGGAAATTTGCAGAAAAGGCACACAAGGCTATATTGATCAGATACACTACTGGAAAGAAGGTGTACAAGCTTCTCGATGTAAAAATGAGAAAAGAATTCAACAGCTGCCATGTTCAATTCAATGAAGACTCTCATCAAACCCAGTCTGACGGGGAAGACAAGCTGGAGTCAGACCACAAGTGGGAGCCCAATATGCAGCTGGCACTGAACAAGGTGCTAGCAAACCAAACCAGCAAAGACAACAAATCTAACAATGAGTTGATGATTAACACCAATGCTGATCCAGTGGGAGTGCATTGACTGGACACCCCAAAGTCTGAGAGCAAGTACTACACTCCAAACTTGTCACCCGGTCCATTGCCACTCCTATCACCAAAAAACATGCCAGAAGCTCCTTGCAAACAAAAAAGGTCCCTCAATCAAATTCAGCCATCCTCAGGGCCAGTAGAAGACCCTGCTCAACAGAGACAATCAACACATACATTGATGAGCCCCCAGTTTGGCCCAACACATTTTAAGCCTTTAATACACTAAGTAATCCAGCACTAGCCCAAGGCAGCAAGAACCCAGCAGCTCCCTACAAACAAGTTCCCCATGCAGCATTGACACATCCTTGCAGCCAACTACAACACCTACAGGCAACGGTAGAACTACTCACGTGGCATTCAGCCTTGCTGCCCGCTCCACAGGAGGTCACGGACATCACCAGCTCACCGGCTCTCCTCTTCACAAAGAGCACCCCAATATCTCCAAACTCGACGTGTCCCAGTCATGTGATGTATCATGCTCCCTACCTGCATGTGCTGCCCCTTGGGATGATTAATGAAAGCCATGCCATCACCCCTACATTCAGCTTCCACACTCCGCTGGCAGTTCCTGCCACCATCAGCAGGCTACCGCCAGCTTGGCTTTCCTCTTCGAGTTGAAATATGTCCATATTTGACTTAATAATGACAGCTGATCAACAGCTGGCACTTTCTAGCACTGCCACCACACACCACATTACAATTTAGCGCCCACTCTTGTCAGGACCTTGATTGATGCCCTGCACATTATGTGGCGGCACGCCCAAGCTAACCGCCCACATGACACTCCCTGAATATCATTTACCTTCCTTATAGTATTATTATTGGACCTTCACTTACATTTCATTAGCAGCAACTATTAGAGTTGTTGCCGACCCTTCCCTAAGTCACCACCATCACATACTATAAGTACTTTACCATTTGTCAGTAGAGAATTATCGAATTGCACCCAGCATCTTTACACCCAAGTTCAGATCTCTAAAAGCTCACTTGAGGCGCTAAGCAATTAGCGACTACGCCCTACTTCATCTCTGCCAAAGGTTCTTGGTGCGGCTTTTGTTTCACATCTTAAAAAATACTATACAAGTACACCCTCATCGCTGGCACCAACACTTGCTGCCTCTTAGCACCAATAGTAAAGGATTAGAAGCTTTGTAAGCTTATTACATGTCGTCTACCATTCTTCTTGAAACTCTTATCGCCTGCCGCCAATCGATGGCAACATCCTCCCCGCTTTACATCACACTCTAGGATTGAGTAATTGGGACCTGCCCAGGACTCCCTCAACACTTTGCAAGCCCAATGTGAAACAAGGCTAAGTGCAGCTTACTAGAAAAGCATTTAGCTAAATTTTGGGCGCATCAACATGAAAGGCCATATCACAAGACAGCAACTACTGCCAAGCTGTGAAACTCAAGACATAGCATAGGAAAGACCACCAAGCCAAGAAGTGCGCCAAAGTGTCCCAAAACTCCAACACGTCACAAGTGAAGGAAGTTCATTGCACATTGATGAATGTACAAGTGCAGGCCAATGATCCAGAATTAAGCGACCTTACTGACCTCACTCAATTCAAATTGGATAAAGAGACCTACTTCACAGAAATATCACAAAGTGGACCATCCGACCATACCTTACCCAAAAACGCCAAGGAAGCCCTTCAGGGTCCAGACAGCAAACATTGGAGGCCAGCATTACAAGAAGAGCTTCAAAATCTCATTGACAACAACGTCTTTGAGGTCATTCCAACTCCAAAAGGCATAAAACTGATTACTTCTAAGTTGGTGTTTGTCATGACCTGCACTAAGTCCCAAACCCCGGACGCCCACCAGACCATCCCAACCGCCCTGGGACAATGGGACCCTCGCCAACAACCCAAGGGACACACCCCCATCAAACCCGGCACCCCGGCACACCCCCATCAGCCCCAGCACCCCGGCATAACTCCCATCAACCCCCTGATGTCACGACCTGCACTAAGTCCCAAACCCCGGACGCCCACCAGACCATCCCAACCGCCCCGGGACAATGGGACCCTCGCCAACAACCCAAGGGACACACCCCCATCAAACCCGGCACCCCGGCACACCCCCATCAGC
>JAGGAT010000370.1:0-35114 GCA_017657195.1 Termitomyces sp. T70a
GGCCCGAATTGGTTAGATGAGAGAAAGTTCAGTTTTTTTGTCCATGTACCCTGGGGGGTACCACCTACTTCTTTAGCATCCAGACCTGGTCTGTAGCTCTTCTCCTCGCATTCCTGCGTGCTGGAGGCATTGGGGGGGCCCTTCTCTGCGTACCGGGCAGCTTCTCTTGTTCAGAGGCATGAGCAAAGGTGCATCCTGGCTTTAAGCACAGTTGCGGCTACCGACTAAGTGGAGCACATGGTAGTTGTGGTTCAAGGGCCCCTCAGGTGTGTATTATCTACCTACTATACATATCACACTTACTGACCATGACTAGTTTATTGTGTATCAAACAGGTACATACTACAATATAGTTGTTGATACAGCATACTGAATTTATTGTGTATTGAACAATTTTATCCACATTTCCAACTCTAAACAGACATCATGTATGATGATGAAAAAGCATGTAATCTTTTCAGAGATGAGAATACATAAGAGCTGCCTTTTAGTGGATGGAAGGCAGAATTCAGAAGCTGAATGACTGCTAAGGCAGTAGATGCACTGAATAGGCTGGATGCTCAAGTGAAAGTGTAGATGGAAGCAATGAGCATCCTGAAAGTTGACATGAAGAGCTCAGCCTTTTTGATGAGGATGTAGGATGTGCTTGTGGTGTAAAGATCCTTCTTTCTCAGCCTGAAGTGTGCACACATAGCTGAGCCTGCTCAATCAGGATAGCATCAACAAAAGTAGCTAGTGTCAGACAGGAACCACTGACTGTGGAGCCTCAGTAGATTTCAATACATAGAGACGCATGGCCAAAAAGGAGAAATTTGAGAGGCAGGAACAGCTGTAGTTGATGTGATTATGGATGTCATAATATGGTTGTTTGGTTGGTGTTTGTTGGCATATGAAACCTTGTGTATAGTGGTAGAATAGAATTGAGCCTATTGACAGCAATGACAGTCCACTCCCTCATAGTGGCCAACAAGCAAAGAACAATACCAAAAGCCCAATCCCAGAGGCAGGAGAGGTGATGGTTGTTGTTGTTGTAGTAGTAGTTGTAACGCACTCTGAGTCTGCTATTTGTTTATCTAGTTTATCTAGCTGCGTGTTCAATTGTTACAAATATGAGTTCAGGCTGGAGTAAAACGTAGAGTTCAGACAGCTGTGATTGGGTAAGCAATTTCATGCTGATTTCCATTCCGAACTGGGCTAAATCTCGATTCCTCTGATTGATGCTCATGTAGACAAGATTCTGCCTGTTCCCTCATGCCCACGATAGCCAGTCAAGGCTGGTTATGGTCTCTGAAGCACAGGGGCTCAGAGCGATCAATAAGCTCACATAACATGTTGAAAACTCTGGGCTCTTGTAAATGAAGCCGGATACAATGGTTGCCATGTGTGTGACAGCCTCCATTTTTCCGTCAAATATCATGATCTTCAAGGTTTAGTGTCAGGTTTAGTGTTCTATGAAAGTGTACTTTGACATTCAGCATAGTTCAACTATTCTTGCTGAACAGTTATCGGACTTTCACCTTTCAATGGCTTGACTTGGATAAGACTCGGGAGTAAGGTATACATAGCTTCAATGCAAGGATTCACTCTTATTCGAACAGTGTCTTTTTTTTTCGGTGCCTCTAGCAAACATGACCGAATTACTTCTTTCCAAGGCTTTGGTCTGGTGCTGAAGATCTGTATGTCAAACTTTTCTCTCCTGTCAAATATCATTCATTCAGGATGCTTCGTCTGAGCAGATTTTCCTTGTACACTCGATCCTTGCCTTATGAAAACTTTAAAAATAAACTTGGTGACATTACCCCATGGATACTGCCTTTTTGCTTGCTTAATGGTTCAGATCTAACTCTATTGCTGGAGTCTCATAAGAACGATGCTCCTGGTTTCTTTTGCTGCGTCGCACAATGCAACTTCCCTTTGTTATGTTTTTCTTTACTATCTACCCCACATTTACTGCTGCTGCCGAAAGCTCCACATCCTCTTTGGCGACCTTCAGTTACACCGGCGTTGACGGTCCTCTAGGGTGGACCAGGGGAAATGACATGAATCCCAAATGTTTCACCGGCACGAATCAGTCGCCTATCAATATCGATGACACAATTTCAGTTACAGAATCTTCCGTCAAGCTCACTATCCATGATGCCCGGTTGAATTTCACGAACAACGGACATACTTTGCAAGCCACCACTGGAGGAAGTCTCACAGTTGGCACAGAAGATTATCAGCTCGTCCAGTTTCATTTCCATACGCCGGCTGAGCATCGTATCGACGATGAATTTTTCCCACTCGAGATGCATTTGGTATTCCAGGCCGCCGGTGCACAATCTACCGATCCCGGTAAGGTTGAATACCTGCACCCGTGCACCCCTACTAACTGTAAAACCCGAGTTAAATTGGTCATTGGCGTTTTATTTGAAGTGCATACGCCCTTAACGACGGAGCTTCTCACAACTCTTGCGATGAACCTCCCGAAGACCCCTGGTACCTCCGTCATCACCAGCGAGCTCATCTTTGAGCCGCTGATCGAACACATTGAGGAGGAGGGACTCTACATGTACCAGGGCTCATTGACGACGCCACCTTGTTCCGAGGGAATCACTTGGCTCGTTTCGGAGGAAACGCTTCCTGTCAACGTGGCGACGTATAAGGCTTTCAAAAGCGTCATCAAATTCAATGCTAGATACGCTCAGAACACGCCAGGGGAGGAGAATCTCATCACCTTTGCGAAGGATAATTACCCTACTGTGGCATAGATACCAAAGTTTATCATTTCTGACTCGTACATAAATTTAAGACACGTTGGTACTCGATTGTGGTCCAAATCTACTATGTTCTCTGGTACAAGTATTACATTGCAACAGTAGATGAGATACATACGTAGAAATGATAACTGATACCTTATCTTACGCCCCTCTATGGACGCTTGACATCGTCAACCCACGGCCCGAGCGCTCAAGATTCCCGTCCTGTAGTTCATACGCAGGTCGATACCGTGGTTCCGGTAAACTCGATGTCCTCCACATACTCGAAGATGTCGACAAGTTTAGTTGCTGGGACTTATCCTGCGGTTGTGTGTGCGTAGGAGACATGAATGTCGGAAGAACATTGCCAGGTGAAACCATCTCCTTCTCTAATGTCGGCTCCGCGCTGTGGATCACAGAAGTAAGTGCGGTGGCGGAACTTAGTATGGAAGAGGGGGAGAGAGGCCCATCGGGATAAGTGGCGCTTGGAATTGTAGATTCTACGAGAAGCGCCGGATTAGGGAATGTATTGAAGGTGGATCCAAGAGATGTGTACCTTAAAGCGCGTTGAAGATTGAACTTGAACAATAGGTTGGAAAGATTTGTGACGCTCACCCCTCATCATACAGACAGCAATATGGGACCTTGAGTTGCCTGAGGAAAGTCCACACCTCGCTGTACGACCAATTGATAATTGGATTTATGCGTTCGAACGGTGGCCAGCCCTCGTCAGTCATATTTCGATGGGAAAGCTTGGCTGTCCATCACATCAGCGTGGTCGGAGGGGCAAGGTAGGATATGCTTGTACCTCCATGCGGGTCAGATCGGCGCGTTCCAATGAGGATAGCAGTGATGTGGGGAAACCGTCGTTTGTAGGCTTCAAGTGCTTTCCGCATGCCATCCGGGCCTTTCGCCTTCCCAGTGGAGTTCGGTGTTGATTTTTTGATCTCCAGAGAGTCAGCAGCAGCAGTAAACGTCGAGGGTGTGACAACAGCTTCGGATTGCTCAAAATTTGAGTTACACCGGAATAATTCAAGGTTATAAATTTTGACTGTCTCTTCAATAAATCTTTCTAGTGAGGGAAACGGTGATGGAACAGGAATATAAATTGCAGGTATGGGCTTCATAATCTGCCCTCGAGCGAGACGCCTGGCCAGAGCACCTGCATATAGATGTATAAGCACCGTACCTGTCAAGAGTTAATGAGGTAAGATCACAAGGAAAGACAGGGGTCGAAATTGTCGCTCACAATCCTTGCCTCCGTTGAAGCTGATAGACACAGACTCCTGTCTGCATTAAGTTATTCGATATGCGAGTGACGCACAGAATGCCCTAACCCACCCGTGAGTATCGAGTCCACAGTCAATCACCTCTAGCGCCTCCCGTACCATAGGTGCAAGTGGATCATCCGAATAAGCAAGACCATAAACCTCGTGAGCAATGTTCCTACAGTCCATGACGGAGTCTGCTCCTCGCGTTGTATTGGAGCGCAATAAAAAAGAGAAAGATTTGTGAAGGCAAGCCTCTACTAGATGGCCGTTTGGCTTTACGGACTGATCAAATCATCAATTCGAGCAATAAGTGATGTGCCAATCACGTGATTATCATCACCTTCGTGGGCCCAGAAGTACTTGAGTGTGGTTTTTGTCAACGACCATCACCATCGCGGCGGCGTTAACGGATATCTCAACGGTAAGCGTGTGGCCCGATTGGCAACCCCTCTCGTGACAAAAGATCCAGACATTTTGATTATGCCGGCCGTTGTGCTCGTTACTGGAGGAACTGGACTTGTTGGCAAGGCAATCCAATATGTGATCAACGAGGAACCCGTAGGATCAAGGTTTGGCAAGAAAGAAGGCGAGACTTGGATTTTTGCCAGTTCAAAGGATGGTGATCTTAAGTGCGATTATCACTGTGCTGTCGCGATCGCTATCTGTTGAGTACTTTGAACTTATCTAGGGATGCGGAACAGACGCGTTTATTATTTGAAAAATACAAACCCACTCATGTCATCCATCTTGCTGCCCTCGGTGGGTGTTTACTTATGTCTGGGGTCTTTTTCAAGATTTTAATTTGGGAGTTTTAGTTGGAGGGCTTTTCAGGAACATGAAATATAAAGTGCGTCTTCTCGACGGCTTTCCAACAATACTGACTCTGATACATTCTCAGCTTACGTTTCTACGGGACAACATCCTAATCAATGATAATGTCCTCCATGCCGCCCATACTCACAAGACACAGAAAGTGATCTCTTGTCTGTCAACCTGCGTCTTTCCCGACAAGGTTGAATATCCTCTTGACGAAACAAAGATCCACAACGGTCTTCCACACGAGAGCAACTTTGGTTACGCTCATGCGAAACGTATGGTCGACGTACAGAATCAGTAAGTTGTCTTGTTAGTATCATCGAGATATGAATGCTTAAGCTTTAATCTTTTTTTAAGTGCTTACAAGGAGGAGTTCGGCTGCAACTTCACTTCTGCAATTCCGACTAACGTGTTTGGTCCTGACGATAACTTGTAGGATCGTTTTCCATCCTCTCCTTACGTGTCCTTAAATAGTAAGATTAGCGAATTGGAGGACTCGCACGTCATACCTGGCCTAATCCATAAATGCTACCTTGCAAAAAGTATGCTCCGTCCTTCAGACGAGGTTTGGTATTGACTTTTTCCCAGAGAACAGCACCCCCTTCATCGTGTCTGGGACTGGAAAGCCTTTGCGCCAGTTTATCTATTCTCGTGACCTCGCAAAGCTCTTCATTTGGCAGCTACGTGAGTACGACGATGTTGAGCCTGTTATCCTTTCTGGTACGTCCCTCTGTGTCCTTCCAACCAAATTATTGACGATCCTTATCCTTTTTTCTTAGTTGGCGAGAATGAGGAAGTGAGCATCAAGGAAGTCGCTGACGCTATTGTCAAGGCAGTGGGCTTCAAGGGCCAGTACACAGTTCGCAATCTCATCAATGCACAAACCTTGCAATGATGCTGATCAGGCTCGTTCTTGCGCAGTTCGATACCAACCGTGCCGACGGGCAGTTCCGCAAGCCTGCGTCGAACAAGAAGCTCCTCAGTTTGATTGGAGACTTCGAGTTCACCCCATTTGAACAGGGTCCGACTTCTACCGATTCTCTCCCATATGATAGGACTGACACGATTTATAGCTTTGGAGACTACTGTACAATGGTTCCTCCAGAACTACGACAATGCCAGGACAGGAAAGAAATAAGTACACACCTTTGACTACAGCCATTGTTGATGACAGTCAAGTTATAAGAGATCATCAGGTTCTGTTGTACTATCAATTACATGACAATGCTATCTGATTTATACCACCGGTTGACCGCAACGATTTCAATAATGTCATACTCGTCTCACACGTATGCACGAGGTGGAAAAACATGGTATTTGTATCAGCATGCAGGTGTCTACAACGATGAAATAGTCCATAAGCAAGACGCGATTTTTAGGGATAGGCTGATGAGCAGTTTTCGTGTAACAGTAGCAGACGGCGTTTTGGGTATATAAACTTCGGAATCTGGTCATGAACATCAAACGCAGGGTGAGTTTAGTTTTGGTTTTCGATCAAACTCTTTGTCGCCTTTAGGTCCTCCTGTACCATCTCCCTGACGAGGGAATCGAAATCGACCTTGCGCTTCCAGCCAAGAATACGTTCAGCTTTGGCAGGATTTCCGAGGAGGAGACTAGAGAGTTATCTCGGTCAAACATCGTAACGGAAGAAGTATGAATGGAGACACACTCTACTTCGGCAGGACGAAAGTATTGAGGATCAACTTTGACTACAACTCTGCGAGTCTTGACATCAATGGCTTGTTCATCCACACCCGATCCGGACCATCTTTAACGATAAACATGTTCCAGCCGTCAGTTTGCCTGACTCAAGGAGAAATAAAACGCACTCGAGGTCGATCCCAACCTCTTTGAAGGCTTTGATGACAAATTCCCGCACAGGGTGAGTTTCACCAGTCGCGAGCACAAAGTCCTCTGCACTTTCTTGTTGGAGCATCATCCACATTCCCTCAACATAGTCCTTTGCTAATTGAGAAGATTAGGATCAGATTCAGGATAGGCAAGGTAATGAAATACCATGACCCCAATCACGCTGTGCATCAAGGTTACCGAGGTACAAGCATGACTGTTTCCCGAGCGAGATATCTGCAGCTGCACGCGAAATCTTCCGCGTGACAAATGTTCGGCCACGACGAGGGCTCTCGTGATTGAACAGAATTCCATTGCATGCGTACATCCCGTACGACTCGCGGTAGTTTACGACGATCCAAAACGCGTAGAGCTTGGCGCAGCCGTAAGGAGAGCGAGGGTAGAATGGCGTCGTCTCGCTTTGCGGTGTCTCAACGACCTTTCCGTAGAGTTCGGATGTTGATGCCTGATAGAAGCGGATGTATTTCTCGAGCCCGCAGGTGCGTACAGCATCGAGGAGACGAAGGGTACCAAGGCCATCGACATCGCCCGTGTATTCTGCCATTTCGAAGGAGACTTTGACGTGCGATTGTGCACCAAGGTTGTAGATCTCGGTTGGCTGCACTTGTGCGATGATGTAGACGAGATTGGTGCTGTCGCTTAAATCTCCATAGTGCAGTTTGAAATTATTGCGGTCTATCATTTGATGAGGCTATGTTTGTAATTTAGAGTAGAAGTAACTCACGTTCGTGCTGGTCTTGGTAAAGATGGTACAGTCGGCCAGTGTTGAAGCTCGATGACCGACGGATGATACCATGCACCTCATACCCTTTAGACAAGAGTAATTCCGTGCTGTGGACACGGTTAGTTAATCCGACTTGAATGATATTTGAGCTTACAGATAAGATCCATCTTGTCCAGTGATACCTGAATATCTGACATTTCAGAGCGGCAGCAACGATAACGTGAAGATATGCAATCACCTGAGATGAGCGCGACCTTCCGCTTGCGGTATTCCTCGGCAGAAGGGAGGTTGAGCTTTGCGAAAGCAGGCGCGATGTCGGCAATAGACATGGATAGGTCAAGTTAAGATATTGGACAATGACTTAGAACTAGACAGCTGTCAATTTATTGATTGGCGGCAAAGAATGATCGATTAATGATCCCGCACATACATAGCATTACAACCGAGAGTCTATTCAAGTGACCAAGTGACCCACACTATTTCACATTAGACTAAGATGACCTTGTCTCCACGAAGTTTGGGGCACAAAAAAGAAATTTCAGAGCACTGTCAACAAAAAGATTCTGTAACATTTGCTTCCAATCTGATGTGCTACAGTCAAGGATATCCTAAACTTATCGGCCCACTTTTGCGTTCTAATGATGCCAAGGATAATAATGATGATAACCGTCGTATTTTCTCGAAAAACAAGGCCCCACGATTGTCCTGGAAACGATGACTTTTTGTAATCAGGTCATTTCATTTTCTGATGACTAAATTGCAATCCTTGAGAATGATTAAATACACTTCCATAACGATCTTTTTTTTATTTTCCCAAAGGATTGTACAGAATATACGACTTGTTTCACAACCGAGGCTTGGCATCGAGTGGCCCCAATGACGACACCTGGCGCAAGGTATTTCCCTTGACCACCCGTCCTTCCCCAGTCCTTGATCATTGAAGTTCCATAGATCTTTGCTGAGTAATTTTCTAATCAAGTTAGCATTTTGAATGCATCTCAAAGAGGTGGATGTCTCAAGCTTATTGAAGGTGTACACTTTGAGGATTATTCCTTTGACGGCGAATGCCTGAAAGAGTTTAAAAAATGATCTTGGGTCAAGAAATCTTACATGTCAAGTACCCCGTTGAATCGTACGTCATGATTTGGAAGATTCTACTGCGGTATTTCATTGATTGCGAGTAATATCATTGGCGTTCTTACGAGGACACGTGTCCTGAGTCACGCAGGACCAAATCCCCGAGAAGTCCGCCCTCGTCCACTATGAGGGTCTTATGCGCTAGCCGCCCATAAACAGACAAGATACAGCACGACAGAATATCTTGTTCGATTGGTTACATGTATTTCGTCCAGATGGGCACCCAGCCCTCCGACCCGTAGCCGATCAATTTCCGGCACGCCTCTCGAGTCTCGTCCGCTCCTCTCTGAACTTTGTCCGCTCCATCGTCTACGTCCTCGGCGTCGAATACGACAGGATACGGTGCGCTTCCCCTGTAAGCGCCTTCCAGTTCCAGTTGCCTCTATCAGCACAACCTTCAGCGCGCGAGAGTTCCGCCCTCCCAAGGATTACTGGCATGGCAGAAGAGGCGGGACGGTGCATGTCCGCGGGGCCCGTCAATACCGCATAAAGGATCGCGTTGCACTCCTCCGTGATTTTGACGTAGTGGTAGACAGAAAGGTCCGTCACGAGAATGCGCCATGATGGAGAACACGCGACGTGGCGACCAACGGGTCGGGATAGCGATGGAGCTTTGGCAAGGAAGTGTACGTAGGGAAAGCCTGGCGCTCTTAAGACACGACATGTGAAAGAAAAGAAGTTTCCGTAGAAATGCGATCAAACACCAACCTGCCGACTCAACCTGGAATGCCTAGCTTTGATTCTGAAGCCTGGCTGAAAGTCCTTGATGTTTCACAAATCTTCACGGTGATCTGACAGTGACAGCGGCAGGCCATTGATTCTTTCCTCTGAATCCCAATCCATCTCGAAGCCACTCTGAAAGTTTTACGATTTCGCCTTTCCATGATTTAACTTGACGAATACATAGATTATCCGCAAAAAGAATTCAATTAGCACACTGATGCACATATTAGCGATTTCCACGATGATCATGCCAGCAAGCACGATACTTGGTCCTTGTCCTTATGTATCCGATGAATCTACTGATGTAAAGTTCAAGGCGATTTGTTATATTCCGTTTGTCAAATAAGAAAGTGAAATAAGCATGTTTGTGCATGTGGGGTACCCGAATATTAAGTGGAGATGCTGAAAAAAATATCAATCACCAATCAAACATTCAATGAATACCAATGTAAAACTGTCTGTTGAACAAATCAGTGGAATAGCGGCACAAGGGTGAGCAACAAAGGTGGGATGAAAAAGGTCCGTAGAATACACATGGGGATCAACTCCAGACACACGTCAAGCTTCTGTCGTCTGGGAAGAGCTTCGAGATAGTGGTGGTTTCGTCCTCGGACCATCAAAACCCCGAGGCGGGATCTCGGCATTTGTGCTATCTGTCGATGGCCCTCGTGGATGTCGAACAATAGCAGCGGATGGTGTAGGCACTTTCGTTTGTTCTCGCTTGTCCTTCGTGGAGTCCACTGTAAGCTCTTCCGGCAACGGAGTACTCGCTCCAGAATCTGGTCCAAATATCCTCTCACGTGCAGCTTGGTATCGTGCCTCGCGCTCTTTTAGGCTGTCTGCCGAAGACGGAGGTGGTGTAGCGGGTTTGTTGCTAGCGTCAGAGCCTGGACGCTTCAATATGCGCATGGTCGGTTGAAACGCGGCCGGTGGCGGAGGTACTACGTGACTTGATGATGTGGCGGAGGGAGCAATGATCAATTCTGGCATGGGGTTAGGTGCCTTCGCGTTTCTGACGAGCATGAGTTTACAAGGACTTCTCAGGCAATGAATTCACATACGCGTCTTCCCAAATGCGTTTATTACTCTCCTCAGTCACTGGCTCCTCCTCGTCGTCGTCCCAATCATCAGGTACGCGGGCTGGTGTAGCTACCCTGTGGCGAGATGTCGACTAGATCCGATTGAGAAAACAGAGCGTAATGAGAGTATGCAAGATCTCACGGGTATAGGAGCTTGATTCCAAGAGTCTGAAGGCAGGGAGGACGTGCCTACGGCCATGAAAGAAGACGAACAAGAAAAGGCGCCCATATTCAGTCAAGCTTACGTAGGCAAGATAAGATCGAAGGAGATCAGATCGATTCTGGGTGGGCTGGGATGTTCTCACGGTGTGTGTAAATGTTGATTCTTAAATATATATGGGAGGGTGGGTGGGTCAAAGTGAGTGAAAGATGAGACAGAAGAGGTGAAGTCTCAGTACTAGATTGTGTAACTACGCGATAGGAAAATAAGATCCGAAATCCGCACTACCTTATTTTTCGCTGGGACTAGCCGGCAGCTGCACGTAGTCCCAGCTCCCATCTAGCTTGTGCAATCACCCACACAAAATTCCTCCAATCGTATTTCGTCCTTCATTAATGCTCGTCTGCAGAGTTGGTATATACAGCCCACGATATACGAACGATTCTTAGGAAAAGCCATGAATTACACAACTAGACTAAGACACACGTTAAAACTGGCGTTCAGCGTTGTCCGAGGGTCGCTGCACAAGGGGTCGCGGCATCGACGAATGATAACCAGAAAATGGATATCAAATCTAAAAGATAAAACATGGCCAATGCGAAATCACCAATATCAGAAGGAAAAAATCTAAAATGTATGAAAAAAGGTAAAGGTGTGGTCGTAGTTAAGCGAAACTACGAGATTGAACCCAGGGGCATGTGACCGTGACATCTCCCTTTGCTTGTGCAATCACTATTATCACTGCAGCCATGCCTGCTCCCACAGAGTTCCTTCAATTCGTCGACGGCAATGCCGATAATTTTATCCAGCGTCTCCGCGATGCTGTGGCTATTCCAAGGTATCTTTACAGAGGTATTCGAGCACAAGAGACGCTACATCTTTTTTGATGATAGTATCAGTGGTGATCCAATTTATCGCCAGGACGTCGTGAAGATGGCCACTTGGTTGAACAGCCAGCTGAATTTGTATGGCGTTCAAACGCAGATGGTTGATATTGGAAAGCATATGATGGATGGCCAAGAGCTGCCACTTCCACCTGCCATCCTTGGACGCATCGGCACAGATCCAGGTAAAAAGACTGTCCTTATCTATGGCCACTTTGACGTTCAGCCTGCCAATAAATCTGACGGATGGGACACTGATCCGTTCACTTTGGTGGCCCATGATGACGGAAGGCTCATTGGACGCGGGTCATCTGATGACAAGGGCCCGATTTTAGGATGGCTCAATGTCTTGCAGTATCATCATCAGAATGGCAAGGAGCTTCCTGTTAACATGCGCTTCTGCTTTGAGGGAATGGAAGAAAGCGGTAGTGAAGGACTTGATGATCTCGTGAATAAGGAGAGTAAACCTGGAGGATGGTTTGATGGTGTCGACTGTGTCTGCATTGTACGCCTAGTCCGCTTTAAATGGACTCTTAACTCAAAAAATTGCAGTCAGACAATTATTGGCTCAATACTCGTACTCCAGCATTAACGTATGGTCTCCGTGGGCTCGCATACTTCAAGGTGACCATTTCCGGTCCGGCACGCGACCTACACTCCGGAGTCTTTGGACGCACGGTCCATGAACCCATGACTGATCTCATCTGCCTAATGAGTAAGCTCGTCGATGCATCAGGCAAGATCCTCATTCCCGGAGTCGACGAGATGGTCGAACCTCCCACGGACGCTGAGAAGTACGCTTGATTGATTAGTTGAAAAAGTTTCTGAGCTGCACTAACGGTACGATCTAGGAATATTTATGAGAAGCTTGATTACTCTGTCGCGGATGTCGAAGAATCTGCAGGTGGACAAATCGCACTCTCCCCCAGCAAGGTTGATGTACTCATGGGTCGCATGCGCTACCCCAGCCTATCACTCCACGGCATTGAAGGTGCCTTCAGCGGCGCCGGCGCCAAGACCGTTATTCCTGCCAAGGTGTCTGGGAAATTCAGCATTCGGTTTGTCTGATTTTTTTATACGCATTTGTCTTGGGTTTATTGGTAGTTGCCTCCTATAGTCTCGTACCGCCGCAGACACCCGAACTTGTCGAACCTCTTGTAATTCAGTATCTCAAGTTTGAATTTGCCAAGCTCAATAGCAAGAACAAGTTCTCCATCGAGAACTTGCATGGTGGTAAACCCTGGATTGCAGATCACAAACATTGGAATTTCGAGGCAGCGAAAATTGCTACCCGGGTATGTAACTATTTCATTCTTTTGTAATTGGTTTTCACTGTTACCGATATCGTTCCATCTTGTAGGCGGTTTACAAGCAGGAGCCAGATTTGACTCGTGAAGGAGGTTCAATTCCCGTTACGCTCACTTTTGCAGAATCTCTTGGCGTCAATGTACTCCTGCTTCCCATGGGACGTGGGGATGACGGTGCTCAGTGAGTGGCAATCTGTCCTCTGCACTTGCAATATCAACCAACTGTCACAGTTCCACGAACGAGAAACTTGACAGGTCTAACTTCATTGAAGGAGTAGGTTAACTTGATTGTGATTATAGCGGAACGAACTGATGGTGCCTTGATTCTCATTTATAGACAAAGTTGCTGGGCACGTACTTGTACGAGCTTGCTGCAATTCCTAAAGCTTAAAAGAAAGGAATTAAGCGGTCAATTGTACATTTACTGATTACAATATGTATAACGTATGTGATGACAACTCAAAGGATTTTCAGGTTCCGGTGTTTTGGCCTCGGATTTTATAACCTTATTTCAAATGCCATCTCATTCTTCGTGCCTGCTTTCGAGATTCTTAAGGATAAAATGACATCGAGTCATGGCTACTATGAGGAGGTTCAAAACCTTCAAGCCCACCAGGACGGTAAATAATATCATCAAGAAAGTCGAAAATCACTCCAACTGTATTACAGGACGGTGTGTGATCGGAAGAGAATTTGGTCTGTGGCGCCGCCTCAGAGCAAGTCCTTATTTTTTAGGTCGACGCCACACACAATATGTACCTCCGATGAGACTTCAGATCCAGTAGTTGCCTAGTGATTGCCATAGCCGTTCTCTAAGAGATGTAACAAACTTCATGAAATACCTGTGATCGCCGTTACTATGTCCTAAGTAGTATAGTAAGATTAAAGACATACCTTGTCTGCAATGTCATATAAGTAGCAGTTAGTGTCCAGGGCAAGGCCCCTGGTAAGTGTGATGGTAGCTATAGCAATGTGATAGTGGCCTGAATCATCTGGACCTGAAATTCTAGTGCAAACAGGCAGCTCCAGGCATTGTCCTGAAGGGCAGAAGCACTAGAGGCATTGCTGGCAGCAGCTGATTGAGTCATAGAATAGGAGCAGACTAATAATCTGGCAGGCTATAAGAGGCTCCTAGACTAAAACTAGATGTGTGCTGCTATGAAGGTGACTTCTTGAGGCTGTAGCACAATTACATAAGCTGGAAACTCTACAGTCTTGCCTGCAAACATAGGAAAACTTACTATGATCCTGTCTTTAGAATTGAGCAAGAGATTTCAACATGCAAAAAAAGATGTCCATGTGTCTTTGAACCATTGACAATCCAGGAATTACGTTGATGCTGATCACTGAGAAATGCATCTCCAAGTGGTATTGCTTGGACACAAGATTCTGCTTACAACAACAGCTTGTTTCTAGGTGCGAATTGACACATTGCTACAAGCCATCGATAAATTGGAAATGTACCAGTGCAATTTGAATCAACATTAGAGCAGTATCCAGTTGGATTGGGAGAGATAGCAACCAATGTTCAAATCGAAGGTCGAATTAAAGGATGACATAAGCAAACGCGTGATCGCGACTGCAGCTGACGCGCGCATCCTGTTTTCCTGGATCTCGACTTTTACCTGACTTTTTGTCATTCATCCTTCACGCTGCAGTCCAGGCTATGTCCGGAGAGAAAAACAGAGGTACTGAACCACCTTCACCGGCCATACAAGATGCTTGTCTGTCGTTTCAGCCATGACAGCTATGACGGCATTTCAACTGACCAAGTTCACCTTAAGCTGTCGATGACACAATACGAATACTCCTTGCAACAGATAGTCATATAGGCTACAATGAACGAGATCCAGTCAGAGGTCAAGATTCAATCAATACCTTCAAGGAAATCCTTCAGCTTGCTGTCAAACACGATGTAGGTACCTCGTGACTAACGTCTATCTTATGGTCTTACTCGTTGTGCAGGTCGACTTTGTACTCCTCGCAGGCGATCTTTTTCACGATAACAAACCATCAAGGGAATGCTTATACCAGACAATGGCATTATTGCGCGAGTATACGATGGGAAACAAACCAATTCAGCTGGAGCTTCTGAGTGATCCTGATGAGGGGAAGGCTGACGGTTTCTCGTTTGTTTCGTTGATATTCCATTTTTGAACTCTTGGCAAATGTCGGCCACAGGTTTCCCGCCATCAATTACGAAGATGCTAACTTCAATGTTGGTATCCCCGTCTTCTCTATTCATGGTAATCATGATGACCCTCAAGGTGCTGGTGCAGTGCGTCGCTTACGTTTGCCCCCAAGTTCTTAACTAATCTAAACCTATAGGAGGGCGCTCTTTGTGCTCTCGATGTTCTCTCCGTTTCTGGGCTCGTGAATTACATGGGCAAAATTGACCTTCCTATTTCTGATGCCAACGCCCCTACCACAGGAATTGCTGTTCGTCCAGTACTTCTTCGAAAAGGGACAACCTACCTAGGTCTGTATGGTGTTGGGAACGTCAAAGATCAGCGAATGCATTTCGAGTTACGAAGTAATCGTGTGCGAATGTTCATGCCGCGTGACAAAGATAACTGGTTTAATATCTTACTGCTACATCAAAACCGGTGGGTCATCTGTCATAGCTGAGGTGCAGTATCTGAATATCTACCAGCGTGAAACATGGTCCCCAAGAGTCGGTTCCTGAGGGCATGTTCGACGATAGTATCGACCTCGTGGTATGGGGGCATGAGCACGATTGCAGGATCGTCCCAGAACCAGTTGCAGGAAAAAAATACTACATCACTCAGCCTGGTTCCTCTGTGGCAACATCTCTGGCAGACGGAGAGGCAATTCAAAAGTGAGCTGTCTACTCATTCACGACTGTTTTTATTGACGACTTCAAGACATGTTGCCCTTCTGCAAATTCAAGGAAAAGAGTTTCAGCTGATTCCCATTCCATTACGTACAGTTCGGCCATTCGTCATCGAAAGTGTAGTGCTTAGCGAAGTTGCGGAAGAGGAGGGTATTGATCTTTCAGATCAGATAGATATATCGAAGTTCTTGAAAGCGAGGGTATGTGCCTTTTGAGTCATAAGTCAACTCGATTACAATTCACGATAGGTTAATGCTTTGATTGATCAAGCGAACCTACTTTGGGACGAGCGCAACGCAAAGGCAGTCGAGGACGGTGAAGAAGAACTCCCCCGGATGCTTCCTCTTGTGCGCCTGAAGGTTCGTATCAACCCCGTCTCTCATTCATTATCTTCTCTTTCCGAGCTCCGATTCCGCTAGGTTGACACCACTGGTGTCACGGCCACCTCGAACCCCATCCGATTTGGGCAAGATTTTCAGGGCCGCATCGCAAACCCTCGCGATGTCCTAGTATTCCACAGATCCAAGAAACCTGCAGCACGTGGCGGCAAGGTCGTAATAGATCAGCCGGAGCTCAGCATCGACGATCCAAGCCTGAGCGTATCGGAGAAGTTAGCCAAGGTTCGCGTAGCTACGCTTGTTGAAGAGTATCTTTCGGCACAGGAACTCCAGTTGCTTGGAGAGGGTGGCATGTCGGATGCGATACAGATGTTCGTGGAGAAGGATGACATACATGCGATCGAGACGTGAGAGTTGGTTATTGCTTTAGTGGCTGCAAGTGGACTCATGAACTTGTCAAGACATGTCATCAAGTCGCTCAAGGTTTTGATGAATAATGTGCAAGGAAGCGAGGAGGTTGATGAAGAGGAGGTCGTTGATATGGTACGTCTTTTTCATCTCTGTGAACTCGTCTTGCTTATTTTATAACATCTTCAGCTCGTCAAGGCGAAAGAACAGCATGAGAAGGATTACGCGGAGAACAAAGCAAAGGGTTTAACTACGAAGGTAACCGTTCCCTGCCTCTTGCATGTCCTGAAATTTCTCACCGTATTACAGAAAGGCAAAGCTCCAGCCAAGGATGACGATCAGTCAGATGATTCCATGATGATGGACATTGATGCAGGTGGTGGTGGTGGTTCTGACTTCGATGAGGAACCTGAATCAGATGTTCCTCCCCCCCCAAAAAAGAAGGTGCCTGCGCAACCGAAAAAGGCGTCTGCCAAGGCACCGGCGAAGAAAGCTCCTGCCAGAGGCCGAGGAAAGAAAGCTGTCATCGTGGGTTCCAACTGTTGTCTTATTTGTGATATGGATTGACAAACAAACAGAGTGACGATGATGATGTTATCGAGCTTGATGAAGACGAGGAAGAAGAGGAACCACCCAAGCCTGTAAAGAAGACGAATCGTGCTGCTGTGTTAAGGTACAGTATCGATCGTGATCACGAACCCTGCGTGTATTGAATATATGCTCCATGTAGTCAACCCTCAAGGAAAGCTCCTGTGAAGAAAAAGGCAGCGACAACCGCTCCTGCTGCAGGGCGCTCGTCGAGAGCGGCAGCCACAAGAGCTAGGGGCAAGATGACGGTATGTCTTGTTGGTTCAAGTAATGTATTCTGATATTCTCAACAATACAGGTGGACGATGATGATAGCGATTAGCGTATGCAGAGCAGATAAAGAGTTTTAGGCGTGTCGGTTATTTTAAGATATTTGTTATGCGGAGAGGCCAGGTTGTGTCCCATCTTGCTAATACTAATTTTAGTTGCTGTCCTTGCAGATTTTTTTGGGAGTGACAACTACTCGCTTGATTAAAGCGATCCTTTCGGGACTGTCAACAAAGTGAACATCTCTTCTCTCGTATATAATCGCGTGTAGATCATAACTAGTCAGAAGTCAAGGATACAAATGGGGTAAGTCTCTTACGCATGCATCCCATAGTGCTTCCGGCTGATAGATGGAGCTATCATAAAACTTATGGACAAAGTTTTCAAAGAGAATGGCCGAGGATGTCCATTCTTGCTGCTGTGGATCTCTTGTGGATACGTATATGGAACCTGTGGATTTTCTTGGCTCAAGAAATACATCGTTAAGGGGTTTCGCCAGTCCTCGATCATCCTTCTAACCCTTCAGCTTCCTGAATGGCAATCTCTATGACAATCTGGTCGTCGTCATTCGGATGATCCGAATGCCATATGGCCAAAAGTTTTCGTGTACGAGTCTTACGCTACTCAACAATTGAACTTCCGTACTCACATCCACCTGCTCACGAAATGAATTTTGCTGCATCTATCCAATTTTCTTGCAACTCGTGTCAAGCCTCCATCGAGAGCGTCCATCCTCGCATTCACTGCTTGGTCTGCCATGATCTCAACCTCTGCGCAAACTGTGCTATTGGAGAGAAGCTACCATCTGACCACCTCAATTGGCACGCGATCGAAGTATACAAGGAGAGCGGGGACTCATCCGACGGCGCTGTTCTCTCGCAAATGACGATCTCATACATCTCTCATAGTTCCAAGACGAATCAGCCAGTCGATCTCAAAAGCGTACAGATTCGGTATAGCCCACCTCCGCCCGATCTGGACTGTCTTGATCCTACTTCTCTTTTACCGACCAAAATCGCCTCTCAACAGGAAATTCCCTTGACACAATCTGGCTGGGAACCCTTTTTTCTACCGGATATGACCCCAACCTTGACTTACATGACTCTTGCGAACGAAATCTTCACGTATCTCGACCCGCAAAATTCTGGAATACTCATCCCAGAGACATTGTCACAATTTCTCGACGATATGGGATATCTTCCTGATGAAAATTATTGTAAGAAAAATTTGTACTCCAAACCTCTTAGAAACTGAAACATAGAGTGTGATAGGGAAAAATGGATCGAAAGCTTCATTAGAAACCAACAATCCTGATATTTCAATCCTGTCTAACCGTGATAAGGCTCTGAAATATATCCTCGAACTGTTCTCAATCGAACATCACCTCCTTCCGCGTCCATCGGCCCCACAATGTCTCCCTACGATGCCTGCGATAACTCGTAAAGGCTTTGTTGCTGTTACCTCAATTGACCTGCTACTTGAGCCCTCTCAGCAATGGGAGCAGATGAATCGTGTACTTAGGAAGTATAATCTGCCCATCCACCAACGTTGGGGAGATCTGCCGCGTAGCGTCCTCCCACCAGTTCCCGAACAGGCTATGCTGTACAAAGTGATGATTACAGCGGCAATCGCGAAACAGAAGACTTCAAAGGATAACGGGGCCATTCCTCTGTTTGAAGAGCAACTTCAGATGGAACTGGGGATGAATAGACCTTCCATCGCGTTCGTCGATTCATACCACGGACCAGAGTTTTCTTGACCACAGGTTGATCAATTCTTCCTAACACTGTTCGTTATTAACTCCGTCCCTAGGTTTGTATCATGGGCATCATACTTCGGTCATATTGAGGTGAGCTCTTAGCTAGATTCCGTGTGCGATAACTAGTGCAAAATAAAAGACATTTCTGGAACGATCGACTGGTCCCATAGGCTTCGACGACCTGTTAGTACTTGACTCAAGTCCCAGCTGTACAATTTGTCATTGAAGTTGTTGGTTTGCGACATTTCCGTTTCCGGCACCCGTGCCATAGGTCCTCTCAACAGAATTCGTGATCTGCTTACTCCTCTTCGGAACACTCGCCATCGTCGCACAATCCAACCACTTGCTATACCGGCCTGTAATGGAAAACAAAAGTTCGGCGACAAGTTTTTTTTTCAAATTAAATGTTGTTACGCGCTCGGCGCCTAGTGCCATGATGTGCGGTACTAACTCAGCCGCACGGTTTAGAAACTACGGCGACAGGTTGCTTGACAGCGGCCCTAAGACTGTTCAGATTGTGCCAAGTATCTCTTGAGCCTATGGGGAGCTGCAGTGGTGGAGGATGACCTAGTCCCGTTGGGTCTTGCTTCGAATGCACCTAGACACGGTAATAGCCATGCCTGAAACAGTGCCGAGTCTATTCCGTGATCTTCTGCTCACTTTCAGATGATCCGGAGTTCATATCGTCGAAGTCATTTGGCTTTGCCCTTTACAGTGTGGCTCACGCGGCTGTGTCCGACTCGATTGAATTAAGCTTTTTGGAAAACGATTGTTATCTCTGTAGCTTGTCTTCTTTCAATTACTCGCTTGTCCATGTCGTCCGGTGTTGTTTTCTCCTGCAACTCATGGAAAATCGCCATCGATCCAGCACATCCACGCATCCATTGCCTAACCTGTCATGACTTTGACCTCTGCGCCAACTGTGCGATAGGGGAAAGGCTCCCTTACGGCCACCTTACTGGGCATGCGATTGAAATTTACAAGGAGAGCGGGTACCCTTCCAACAAATCCAGTATTCTGCTCTCGCAAGTGACAATTGCCTATCATAAAAATGTTCAACCGAGCCATCCCAATAATTCTAACGTCATACATCTTCAGCGTGGCCCTCCACCAATTCCACCACGACCTGACATTTTATTTGCATCACCGGCTCTAAGCGGCCAGAACATTCTGTTAGCACAAACTGGCTGGGAACCCTTCTTCTTGCCGGATATGACACCCACTTTGACTTACACAACTCTCGCAGATGAAATCTTCACATATCTTGACCCACGAAATCTTGGGATACTTGTTCCTGAGACGTTATCACGGTTTCTGTTTGATATGGGTCATCCTCCAAACGAGAATTACTGTAAGAAAGCATACTTTTTTCCGAGCCTCTAGAGGCTTAGACAAAGAAAATCACAGGGAAAAATGGATCAACGACTTTATCAGATACCGCCGAAATGTCGATTCTGTCCGACCGCGATAAAGCTCTGAAAAACGTCTTCGAAATTTTCTCAATTGAGCACCATCTCCTTCCTCGCTCATCGGCACAGTCGTGTCTCCCTACGATGCCTGCAATAACCCGTAAAGGCTTCATTGATGTTACTTCAATTGATCTCCTCACCGAGCCATCACGTCAATGGGAGTACACGAAAGGCGTGCTTTTGAAATACAACCTGCCCATCTATCAGCGCTGGGGTGACCTCCCGCGCAGCGTCCTCCCTCCAGTTCCAGAACAGGCTATGGTGGATAGAGTCGCGAATGCATTCGCAAAATCGAAGGGGAAAGAACAGCTGTCAGTCGAGGAGCAACTTCAAATTCAATTGCGCATGATAGAACTCCAATCGCGACTTTCGTCTATGCATTCCATGAGCCGCAATCACAGCAACAATCTCCTGATGAACTCTCTCAACACGATTCGTTATTAACCCCGTGGGCCGTCCCAGACTTTCTATCTACCTTCGAGAGTGGTATTTGGAGGTCATTCCTTTGATTCCTATCTCCATTTGTAGGTTACATGGGTATGTCCAGCGAGTGATTCCGAGTGTAGACCGAGACCCGTCGCTTGAAGCAGTCTTCCCTTACAGTTGAACGACGATTTTAATTGTAGATATCCTGCCTTTATCAATCGGTAGTGGTTATGAAGATATAAACATACTTGACGGTGATTTACCTCATAAGTCGATGAAATTCGAGAACAAGGATATTGTACATTTGTGAAGCAATAACAACCAGGCCTCCGTCACTCAATCCAGGACCTCGAAAAAATCATGCATGAATCACCGTAATGTCCTTTATCCTCCTTTCATCTTTCTTCTACGTTGACGAATTTTCGGCATCTGGTCATTCGCAACGGCCCACTATCTATGATCATCTTAACCTAAAAAATTTCTTCGGTCGTTTGGCGACGGACAACGATGATAGGTAGCCCTTTACGAGTGAATAACCATATGGACTCATCAATCCTGAATTTTCGATTGGCTACTAAATTATGGAGCGCTTCATTTGATTCACCATTCGATAATTTTTATTGACTATTTCATGCATTTGGACATGTGTCCTCATTTAGAGAACTTCCCATTGAGCCACTTCTCAAAGATGATGACGACAAATACAGTCTAGATTTACGCTGGTGGAGGGCAGATAACTTCTAAGTGGTGTTTGCTCATTTGACTACATACACCGGCTCACGTCTACAATCAATCTACCGCTCTCATACAATAGTCATGGTGAAATTGCAAAAACTGCCATGTAGAATGTAAAATTTCACCCTTGCAACTATGACGCTGATCACACATTAAAATTAGATTCAGGCAGCACGTGGTCAACATATGGTCCATCAACCGGTATAGATCCCTATACGCTCTAGCAATTGCACAAGTTCAAGAAGTAAAAGAGAAAGAAAGTACGATGGAAATATATTCAAATGGAGCATCACAAAACCTTGGTACTCCAAAGACTGAGCCGATTGTGGTCGCCACACCAATTTTTTGGATTTGATTTGCATGCAATTCGACAATTGTCATCGGTGACCTTTGTCGATGCACTCGAGAGCTGATTGCCACACCCTGAATATGATAATGTGATGTGAATACACAAACAATGATAAGGGCTTCCATCGTAGTCTTACAACATTCAAGTCCGTATTCCAGGCCTACGATTGTAAAGTTATTTGCTTTGCAGGTCCTAGCGCAGCTTTCAGGAGTAGCGCCACCTTTGATCTCAAAGCGCACGGGAAGAGATCGTGTCTTGTTGCCATTGTCGCTGAATTGATTTCATGCCAGGTGCTTAGAGAAGAATGACTGATAGACATACGTATAACAGCCACGGTATGTGTATGTTCCCCCTCCAACAGAGGTTGGGTTGGCGGGGCCAGATTTTCCATTCCAGTAAACGTTGATACGATTGACCCCACCGCAAGTCTCGCTATTCTTGCCGCTACAGGGTAAGTGGCATGTAGTGGAATTGACAAGAGAACCTTGGGAGCGAATAGAGTAATCACAATCTGTAAAGCAAAGGATTAGCTTCGAGTGCTTCTCATAAATACACATCTCACAGCACTCGTGACCATACTCAACGCCAGCATATATGTAGCCATTGGTGGAACAGAATGTCTGACAACTTTCAATGCTCATGCTGTTCGAGACATCACTGAGCACCGCCAGAGAACGCCCATCGGCACTGTCTCTAAAAAATTCCCAGTTAAAGGTCCGTTTGTAATATTTCGTCGCATGAAACACTGACGTATAGCATCCCATTGACCTAAAAGGTGGTACAATTGGGACCTGGATAGAGACCGAACGAACGTTGTTGATGCTATGACATCTCAGCACCAAACTGCTCGTAAGAAACCATAACATACAAGGGATCATTGAGACGAGTTACTCCGTTTCCGTGCGTGGACGCGAGACCAGTGCAATTATCGGCTCTAAGATACATAGCGGCCAACATCAAGGAAACATCTAATGGAGTTTGAGCAAAGACCCCTCACGTATACACGACATATCGAATTCCCTTCGTGAGGCCAATGACTGTAGAAATTGGTCCAGTCGTGTTTGTGTGAAGGGGAAAGCAGGCGGATGGACTGGAAGATAGTGAGATTCCGAGGCAGCTACCTCTGGGGTAATCGTGCTGGGCCACATTAGCAATAATTTATGGTACAGAGAAAGCGATAGCCCACACAATAGCGAAAATTGACAACGCCTCGCACGCTGGTAGATAGGAAGAGCAAAGTGTAGAGACTTGCAAACTTGAGGGCGGACATCTTAGGCTAAGCTGGAGGGTACCGCCAGGCCAGACGTCTGTTGTCTTATATGTAATTGAGTAATAGGTACGAAAAGGAAAGACTGTAGCATCTTCGAGTTGATAGGCGCTGTGATGCCGCCAAAAAGGTTTGGGAAGTCAATGGAACTTTTAACCGACTGCTCAAGCTGAGATGGACGCAGATTCCAACAGGCCCTTGATATCCGTTGCCAGTAGATGGCGGGAAGAGCACCATGGCAGAAGCGACAAGACTGTGTAACCTTCAATCATTGAATCAATGAATGCCTGGACCAAGGATGCTGCTGACGTTGGATTGTGCTTGTCGTTGGCTTGTCTAAATCTCGAGACGTCTAGAAGACGGTAGGAAGTAGGCATCGTTATGCGTTGAAGCACGCTCAATACGTAGAGATGGTCTTTAGAGTTATAATTAACACTTCCGATGGCTTCCAGTTGAGGAAGACTGGTTTATTTCTGTATACAAAGTACACATTTGAATCCTTGACAAAATCTTAGCCGTACGTAATCGATCGAGATTGATTCTCCCGCTCGTGTGCCGACAATCATATCTCCACGTGACTCGCGCGTTTCTCCGACCTGCAACGACAAGACACAGCTATCCACTCTCTCCTTTGTCATGGCTGCGCTGAACAAAATCACAATAGAAAGAAATCAAAAAACACTACTTGAACTCGTCTCTCAGCCTGGAAATGGCAAGTATCCAATTAATGGTACTTGTTACCGACGTCATTGACTCAAGCTACTTCCGTAGACGTTTGTGCCGACTGCAAAGCGCGCAGTCCGCGATGGGCTTCGTATAATCTCGGTATCTTCATTTGGTGTGTACATGTGTCTTACAAACCAACACTTAGCTTATGATTCTGTCGTTAGTATGAATTGTGCCAGTATCCATCGAAAGATTGGCACACACATCACGAAGGTGTACGTATTTTTGATCAATTGCGTTGTATATACCGACTGTATTACCAAAGTAAGAGTATTACAATGGACGCTTGGACGAAGGAGCAGCTTGAGGCAAGCGCAGTTTCCTTCAGAAACAATGGTCTATATTTCACACGCCTGTTTGCAGCCCATGAAGTCGATAGGAAATATGAAATCCAATGCCATATACAACCCCAATGAGGCGCGAAACCCACCACCAGCGAATTTGATGGACGCAGGGAGGGACGGCGAACTCGAACGATATATTCGATGTGAGTCGCACACCGATGATCGAGTCTCCATTATCATTCAAACTCGGCATTAGCAAAGTATCAGTTCAAGCGGTTCATTAACAAGTCAGTATCGGTTACCTCGAAGCTTGGTCCTTCTAGAACCCACACGTCGGCTACTTCAAACGGAAGTCCTTCAAATGACAGTTCTCAAGCTGCGGTGACACCTCTGACGTCGGCTGTTTCGAGCCCTTCAGTTTCTACTCAATCAACCCAAACTATGGCACCACGTCGATCTACCCTCGCAACAACTGCTACTGCTCCTACTCAAGTCTTCTCTCAGCCGTCTACACTTCAGTACCTCCCTCAGTCACAGGCACAGACTCAGCCCAATGTGACCTCGAGTACGAACGGAAATGGTGTCTGGGCTGACTTGGTATCCCTGCAAAACACACCAAGTACTTCTTCCCTTCCATTGCAATTCCAATCACAGTCCCAGCTATCGCTAAACGCCAACCCTCAGGGATACCAGACTTCGATGGTTACTGGTATCAATCCCTTTCAGCAACAGCACGTAGCATCGAATCCCTATTCCCAGCAATTATACGTTACCTCAGCGCTTCCAGGCCATTCGATTTCGTCAGGGACACCATTTTCTACTTCGACTGTGCTTGGTAGTTCCCAGCAGCAATCATTTTTATCTACCCCACAGCCTCTGATCTCGGCGCCAGCCGCGCAAGCGCAGAACAACGGTAATTATTTCCATCCACAACCACAGCAAGTAACATCTGCTGGACAGGCGCTATTCGTTATGGATAATGGACAGAGCAGCGACTTTATGTCGGCTCCTACAACACAAGGGCATTTCCTTTCCTCCAGCCCGGCTCAATTCCCCTCACAGAGCCCGGTGTCAACGACTCCCCAACCGAACATGTTCCCGACCCCACCCCAGCCTCAAATGCTTTCGACGACCCCTCAATTGCAGACCCAGTCGCAGATGAGGTTCGTGGCGACACCTAGTCAGCAGTTCCAAATGCAGCAGCAGGGTGGATTGGGCGTTGGATCCCTGCAACCGCAGAACCAGATAATGGGCCAGGCGCCTTATGGTGCTGGCCCGCTTCAGCTTCATCAGGTGACGACGATGCAGCCTTCAGGACAATACGGCGGGGCTTTGCAACAGTCATTCTCGGCTGGCGGGTTTTCCGGCAGCCAACAATGGGGCCCAATGTAAGCCGGTGGCCTACGATACTGCGTGCTTTGTCTTTGTTTCGGTTTTAGGATGGAGCTGGAGCCGATCCTGTGGTCTTGCTCAAAGATACCTTACACCTGGATTTTCTATGTCTGATTAATGTACGTCTGCGATGAATCAAGAGCGTTTCATCGCAGATTCGGACAGTGTAGTTAGTATATTCAATTTACCACAATATTTCATACAGTAGTTCACTCTTTGTAAAACAAGATCAAAGAAAGAGGGCCAAGTGTGCGCTTAGCAAGGAGATGACAAAGAACATGGAGAACAGTGTGTATGGTCTGCAGACAAAGCGTGCAATCGATCTGATAGAAAGGGCCATTGTCGATGCTTCATCGAAACAAATCGTTTGCAGAAAGATAAATAGCGTGATGGGCCGGACAGACGACCACTCGCAAGACTCTTCACATCAAGACCTACGACCGCAAACCAATCCGACAATGTTAACTCGAAGCCACGCCCGCGCCATGGCCAGGAGGGAAGCAGCCGCACGCGCTGCTGGGATCAGAATAGTATCATTATCGCCCACAGACAAAGGCACCCATATCCGAAGGACGTATCCTGTAGACGAGAACGACAAAGGTTTCAAACATTCCATCACCCACATCCACACCCGCATCCGCACCCGCGCCTATTACAAAACTGACCACAACGCCACTTGTTTAATCGGCTCGTGCTCTTCCATCTCCAGCAGGGAGGAATCATCGGGTGAGGAAACCCCCGTCGTCACCCCAACCAGCTCGTTCGATGGCAGTCTCCCTTTACCAATCACACCGCAGCGCAGCAACAAGCCTCTCACGACACCGCCCCGGCTCTCACCTAAGAAACTGCAGCGCAGCCCCCCGGGACGGTGGATCACGGCAAATGGCGCGACACGTATTGTGTTCATAGAGGATACTCAGGAACAGGCAGGGTTCCGCGAGATTCAGGACGAGACCAAGTGTCAGCGCATCGAGGAACGAGAGCTGGAGACTTTGCTCCGGGAACGCGACATCACCAACGGCGAGAAGGACGAAGACTTTGTTATGGACGCTGAGACGCAGGCCTCTGGGACCTGGCGGGACCAGGTATCGAGTGCGGATAATTCCGAGGTCAACGACCTTGGCCCCCACCGCCTGTGTTCGTGGAGATGCGGAACTCCTTCAGGACCGGGAAATCACGATGATGGCTGGGGGTCCCAGGCTAATTCGAACCCTGGGCCCTAAAGGAACTGAGCTAATCATATCAACTCAGTCACTGATTCGATGGATTCGTTGCAGGCATCGCGCGTCGAATTTTGGAGACAAGGAGTGCTCTAAACAGAGAATTCCCTCATCTTGGCGGAGAAAAACATATGCCTTGTCACTATCGTCACTTTTCATTATTGTATCTGTTGAGACAAAGTTACCCTTTATGTAATTGTAGGTACTTACATGTAATCTTGTTGTAACTGTAGCAAATGATCACATCGACGAGTTTTTTGATGGACAAGAGAACAAAAACCACATGATCCAAAAAAAACATGACATTATCGCGGCTCAGCGCTCAAGTTTCAACCGGTTTCAAATTTCCCCACAAATGCCATGACAACGCTCTTGCCATATGATAATCTCAAAATCAAGGAACCACACCTTATGCCCTTGGACTCAGTGCTTCCACACATTTACACTATTTGACCATGAGAGGTGGGCAAACCACTCATCTGTCGACCGACCGTGAAATCGATTGACGTTCTAAAACAAAGCGACGAGAGGCTTCTGCCTCATATCCCTTATCGCTGGCCTATCTGAAACGCTGGCCGGTACGTTCCTTGGTTTTTACTTTTGCAATATTTAAACCCCCTCTGCCGCAGATTCCACTCTTTTTAACCTTCACGTCGACGAGACTAATGCCATTGTTCCCACACCCCGTTTCTCCTGGAACCTTACATCGGATGATACCCAAACCTCCTACCGAGTTCAAGTTTCCATCTCTCCCAACATATCCAATCATATCTGGGACAGTGGCGTTGTCGCTTCTTCTTCTTCACTGGTTGAATATACTGGTCCATCTCTCTACCCTGGCACTCGTTACTTTTGGATGGTAGACGTCAAAGTGTCGGCTGGTCCCGGTGCTGTTGCGTCATCGGATTTTACGACGAGTTATGCTCGCTTTCATGACTCATCGAAGGAATTAAGCAGCCGGCAAGCAAGCGACCTTGGGGAGCTCACGACTACTTTCAAGAGGAGTACTTGGATTTGGACAATGGACGGTGCTCCGCCACTGCTCTTAGCGCCACCAGGCCAGCGACTTTTCAGGAGAACGTATGTTCCCCCCGCTGGGAAAAGCGCAGTCTTAGCTGAAGTTATCATCACCGCCGACAATAAGTACTCTTTGTTCATCAACGGCGCACCTGTTGGTGTCTCACCAGCAGATGCAGACTCGTGGGAAAGTGCCCAAGGTTATAGGATGCTACTCAATCCAGGCCCCGTCGTATTTGCAGTCTCGGCAATAAATGCACCCAGTGCTGTTGGTCCCAACGCTGCCGGCCTTCTTGCGGCCGTCCGGATCACTCACTCAGACGCTACTCAAGTTGTGTTCGGTACTGACAAGACTTGGCTCTCAAGCATTATGAATGTTCCATCGTTCCAATCTCCTACTCTTGATGATTCGAAATGGGTTCATGCGACTGAGCTTGACAAGTTTGGTAAAGGGCCCTGGGCTCTCCAAGTGACGTTGCCCACTGTGCTCACTCCAGTGGCCCCGCCTTCCGCCACCACATCGTCTGCGGTTCCCACTACTAGCTCTAGCGTAGCCCTTACGAGTACGACATCTTCCCTTCCATTAACCACCAGTAGCACGACTTCGCTCTCGAGTACCTCATCAACTGTTTCCACTACCTCATCGACTGCTCCCCCTATTGTCACTATAACATCGACGACAACCTCAGAAAATGAGGATGCTACAGCACCCGCTGCCTCTACCACCTCGACCTCCAACTCCAACTCGGGCACAAACCCCGCCATCATCGGTGGAGCCCTCGGTGGTGTGCTCGGAGTTTTCGCTCTGCTCGGTCTGGGTTTACTCCTCTGGCGTAGGCACAAGCGCGCACAGGATGTCGCGGCGGATTTCGACACCTGGACCCCTGCGGCGCACGCTAATTCATCAACGATGTCCCAGACCCCCTCCTCCTCTGCCCAGCCATCGACGCTCCGACAGCCGCAGTACCCCGACACCAGTGAACAATACGCACAGCAGGCACCACATCGGTACCTTCCCCCGTCCGTGTCAGTGGCGGGTGGTGCGGATGCTGCGTATGCTGGCCAGTATGGGGGTGGGTATGGTGGATATGGTACTCATGGATATGGACAAGGTGGCTATGCCGCTCAGGAATTCGGCAGTAGCACACAGCTCGTGCCACCGCAGAATAATGGGAATGCTGGGGCTGGGACGAACGTTCAACAATCATTGATGCCGGGAACTTCGCAGGTATATTATCCACAGACAGGACAGGGACAGAATCCAAGTTCGAACTCTTACGACCACAGGTATTATTAATTCATTCGATGTTTAACGTTGGTTCTAGTTTTTGAATCTGTTGGACATATATACCTTTTTTCGGGAATTTGTTTTGATTCATTTTTTTCGAGGGTTGTGAATCTCACTAAAGAAGGTTGAGAATACTTAAACAAGGAAACCTTTTTGAACCCTCAATTATCAGGGTTTTGTAACCATATTGTTCACACAAGAGATTAGGTCACAGAGTTTATATTCATGTATTAGCCCAACTTGTGTGATTGGGCTACAACTTCCCAAATTTGCCCTTGTAGATATCTGGTAAGTTATATTTGGAGTGGGACCAAAGAATGAAGGAATGTGTGACATGTGCAAGGTAAGGCCTGAGGCTTGGAGTTGACTTGACAATCCAAATTCAAAACATTTTGACACTCTGGAATAGTAGCAGGGCCTACGCCTATGAAAAATGAGATAGACCTAGGCATACAATGTCAGAATTGTATTCTCAATCTGATAGAAGAGACTATATTTCACTGTACTTGAACACAAGATGTCAAAATTGCATCTACCATACAGCTAGTATGTCAAAGTGAGAGAAGCAACCTCTTTTTCATGTCCCCAGTCCTCCTTATTCTTGGCACCCAATTGTGCTCCCTTGTGAAAAAGCAGAAAAGAAACATGTTATGCCATTTTCAATGCATAAATTTCTAACAGGAAAAAGTCTTTAAACAAAGAAAATTTGTCTTTTTGTTGAGAATGCCTGACACTGCTGGTCCCAGAACCTGTTTCTACCAAGAAAAGTAACAAAGAAATGTGTCATACCACTTCTTTGGCAACTTTTTGCCTTAAAAAAGGCATTTTTCATTGTCTCCAACCTTTTTCCCTAGAAATATGTATATTCGAAATGGCATGACACGTTTCTTTGTCACTTTTTCTGATGGAAATAGGTTCTGGTGCCAGCACTGTGATGTGATATGTAATTGATTTATCACGTGCCGGACACGTGATGCTAATTGGCAGATTATGGTTTTTTGGGGGGCAAAAGAACTATACAGGATATTATGGATATAATTAGATTTGGACGGACTTACACCTCAGTCTTACTGGCAATAGACTGAGGTGTATATCCTGAGCTGGGAGGGAGGAACAAAAAGAAGACACCCTCTGGAGCATGTCAGGAATTGGCAAAACCATTCAGACCGACTTTTGGAAAGTCAATGGGATTACAAAAAATATTGATGTTCCAACTATGATACAGAAATATGCAAAAAAAGATCTCAAGAAAATCACTCGTAGTCTTCCTCGTCTTCATCCCTGCCACCAGGTCGGAACAACGCAAGAAGGTCCTCCATTCCAAGACGCATGTCCTTGATCTTGTCTCCGCTCAGGGCCGCCCGCGCAAGTTCCCTCTTCTTCTCCTGAAGCTGGAATGAAGATGTCAGTGGTGCTCTCATGATGTTGCGTCGGCTTACAGTCAGTATTCGATCTTCGACCGTCTCGTCAATTTTGAGCTTGAATATATTGACGTCTCGCTTTTGCCCGAAACGATGGGCACGGTCAAAGGCCTGGTCCTCTAGTGCGGGGTTCCACCACAAATCAACAAGGATGACATTGTTGCATGCCGTCAAATTCAAGCCTATGCAAGTGTTACATAGGGGCTGAAGAACGGCATTTGGTTCTTACCTGTGCTGCCAGCCTTGAACGATATTAAGATAACACGGACACTCTGAACGGTCTTGATAACTTGCAGGGATTCCTCGCGAGTTTTCGCGTCCATCGAGCCATCATCTGTTCGACATCATTATGGAGACGCTAATAAACAGCTAGACTGACTTACATCTGACATATTCAATCCCTTTATCTTTCAAGAATGGCTCAATCAAATCAAGCATCTTCGTGAACTGGGAAAAGATAATGGTTTTCTCTTCTCCTCTGGAACGCTCGTTGATATCTGCAAGTAACTTCAGGATCATCCTAATCTTCGCTGACGTTGGACGTGTCTTCTCCGCTTGTTTTGCTTGTTGTGCGAGAGGCACACAGTCGAGACACAGAGGCTCTGCCTCATCCGGAGCAGAATTCCAGGAATTGAGTCTAGCTGATCATCAGATATACACACATGCCGAAAGTGAGGAGACATGCTGTGTCGTACAAACGCGGCATTTGCGCGTCACCCCGAGCTGGGAAAAAGCCCCGACGAGATCGTCTGTATCATCTTCGTCCGCATTTCTCTTCGCCTGCGGGTCCAGCGCGTCCATGTCATTCTTGTAGTCTTGCGCGACGAGCATAGGGTGATTGCATGCTATCAAGAAGTCAACTCCTGCTTCTGAGAGCACAAACCGAAAAGAACTACCTTGTCGAAGTCGGAGCAACAGCAGCAGAACCGAAATGTAGTTATTCTTGCCATTACCCATCAATTTTTCAATGATACTCTCCATCTTATTCTCCAATCCGGTGTAGAATACCTGCTCTGACGCGTCGAACTCACACGAGACAATCTCGACAATACGCTTTGGAAGTTCCAGAAGTGCTTTCCCGTTAAGAGTCTGGTTCTTTTGCCGCCTCAGCATGATTTGCTTTAAGACAACTTGGAGCCTTTTCATCGCCCTAGTAGCGCCCCGTCCAGTTTTAACAGGTTTGGCGACTTGTTCATTAAATGTTGTCCAGTTGCTATAAGGCTTGATACGGAGAAATTTGAAGAGAGAGTAAAGTTCATCGACATTGTTCTGCCTACGTAACTATATGTCAAAGGAAAACCGAATTCTTGTAAAATAGCTTACATCGGAGTGCCCGTAAGACACCATCTATATTTACCCTCGAGTTCGCAACAAGATATGGCACCCTTCGTTTTCACGTTCTTGATATTATGCGCCTCGTCTATAAGACTCTTCAAAACAAAAAGAACTTTCAAAGAGAATTAAGGTTATACCTAGTACAATACGCCACCACTTGACTCCAAAAAGCGCGCATTTCTTTTTGGCTTTTATCTTCTTTTCTCTTGCGTTCAGTGACTGCCCGAACTTGTCTGGAGAACGGGATAAGGTGTCGTTGTCGGAACCTGCCTCGCTTTTTTTCTTCGAGGGCAGCTTGGTGTGAGACTCATCCTTGGCACCCGATATATGTACCTCGTATTCGGACTTGACGATGTCATACGTGGTAACGACAACACGGACTTTCCGCAATGCCATAGGGTCTGACATCACTTTTCTGTTTGTTTCGGGATCTAGTATTGTAAAGATGCACACACATACCTGACGTTCGAGATGAACCATGATGTTTAAGCACCGTCACGTCTTCAGCCATTTTTGAAATCTCATCTGCCCATTGTCCGACTAGCGCCAGGGGACATATGACGCTGAACACAATATCAGCACAAGATGGACATGAAGCTCGTAGTGTTTACGGACAGCGTCGTAGCAGCCCACCCGTCATCACGATCACTCTTGCGGGCCCGGCCTTCCACAATACGTGCAAGTGTTTGTATAGTCTTCCCAAGTCTATCGAACGTGGTGAACAGGAAAGATCATTTAGGAAAAAGGTCGAGTTTACCCCATGTCATCAGCAAGAATACCCCCGAACCTCTTCTTTGACGGATCTTCCCGCTCCTTCATCCAACTACGACCGATGATCTGGTGTGGAAGCAGCCTGATGTCGTCACGAAATCCCTTGACTGTAGCATCGTCCATGTTAATCTCTGTTTCTAAATCTTGATCCATCCCCCCGGTCATTAAGTCGCGGATGGCTTTCTCGGCCTCAGCAGGGGAGATATAGATATTGTCATTGGGATAATCAGCTACTGGTATTGTCTCTCCAAGTTCTGCCTAAGGGATCTATTGTCAACTAGTCGGGAATAAAAGAGGTGGATGGTGGCTTACTCGATCATAGGCGGGAGAGAAACGTCGTGATAAGATCCCCTTATTTGACGGAATAGGTACCGGTGTTGGCTTTAAAACAAACGGAACATCTAAAGGCAAAAATGTAGCGTCAACTCTCTTCTTTTGAGTCAAATCGTGGATCTTGAGAGGCACAGGTGATGTCACCAGAGAAGATACGTCGCTATGCTCGCTTCATCAGTGATAATTCAATACGAGCTTAAAGAACACATACCTTGAAGGTAGTGCCAAAGCGGAGGGTGGTACTGAGAGTTCATCTTCTTCGTCTGAGGATATTGCAATGGAACTCTTTGTACGACGTGCTGAGCGGTTCGGCGGATCTGCAGATGAGGATGCACCACTAGATGAGGACACAGACTGAGAAAGGTGACCATAGTAAGCGTTAACCACTTGCAGAATGATTTCTATACGGACTTACAATGATGGAAAGTGATTCTTTCGACTTGCGGGGCCCACCAAATTCTGGATAAAGGGCAGTGTCTTGCATCATTCGCTGCCGTCTGTGGAGTATGTTAAAGAATGTATTGCATGAAAAGATTGCATTTACATGTGTTCCACGGGCATCTTTGAAGTGGTAGATTGACAAAGACAAAGACGCCTCGTCGCGTCCCCATATCGGGTCACGTGATCAGATTCCAACCGTGGAACCTTTCTTTCATGCTTTGTTTCAATTCAAACTCAGCGCGGAGAATCCGAGATTATGATGCAATTTGTTGGGATGTGTTTAGAATCTATGCATCAGGCACACATCACATTCAGTCAGCAGAGGCTTAAATATATATCTCCCTGGATTCATATAATACTTAGATTCTAGTTAGATTTCAAGTGTGTTTGGCTACATGCATGACCACTAGAAAGCTATATACAAGCTGCAAGATGTGCCTTCAGCATAGGATGCCGAAGTTCGCTTCAGTCCAAGAACCGACACCTTTTTTGAGAACTGACTGGACTGACAGCCCAATTGCTGGACCAGAACTGGGACCGGACTAGAACTGAAAGAATTGTAATTTCAGTCCACTTCTGGTTTAAGGACCGACTGAGTAGAAAAGAAAGATGGAATGATAGATATTTTTCCGACTGAGAATGACATTATTGTACACTATTCAGACTGAGAAGACTTCGATGGTACAACTGAAAACAGATGTCAGATGACAACCACGGCACTAAGGTTCACAGCTTCAGATTGCTAATGGTTCAACCTTTGTGAAGGTTGCTAAGCTGACAGCCTGGAAAAGTACATCAGGGGAGTGGCAATCGAAATATGCCTCATGATAATAGAAAGGGTGGAAAACTGCAGTTGCCTATACCTACATGCACTACTGGCCCCAGAACCTTTTTCTGCCAGAAAAAGTAACAAAGAAATGTGTTATACCATTTCTTTAGTAACTTTTTGCCTGGGAAAAAGGCATTTTTCATTGTCTCAAACCTTTTTCTTAGGGAAAATGTCATCAAGGAAATGGCATAACACATTTCTTTGTCACTTTTTCTGGCAGAAAAAGGATCTGGGGCCAGTAGTGATGTCAGCTATCCAAGCCCTTAGATTGAGAAGTACAAGAGCATGTCCCATAGCAAGTATCCAAAGGTTGACTGTCAATTCACCCTCATGGTGACATTAATTTCCACACAAGAGTAAGGGTTTGAACAGAGACTTGCATAAGCCCTGCCTCTATGTAGATCTCACCAAGGCAGACTGGCTTTTGATTATATAGTACTAGCTTTTTATATGACTTCCAATGAGGTGAAAATGACATAGCTGAAAGGAAAGGAACATTTTCTGTGTCAAATTACTGTTTTTTTGGTTATTGTCATGCTCATGTTATCAATGAGTACTGAACGTGTACTGTAAATTTGTGGATCACTGATTGAATGCCATCTCATACTGCATATTAAGGTCAATTGCCCTATGCAACATGCAATTTTGAGTACCCATGCATTATGAGCATTTCAACATGAAGCTTTCATGCAATTCATCTATTTATTTGCTGCTATGGGTTACCTGTAGTTTGGAATACCCTTCGAGTCGGATGAAAAAAAGTTTTGCTGCAACCAGCCATTGTTAGCACACAAAACTTGTTATACAGATAGATGGATGGTACCTAACGTGTTTCCAACTTTGTAGAAGCTCAGAGAAGGTCTTGTTGTTGAGTCCCTTGGTGGAGGAT
>JAGGAT010000371.1:0-34932 GCA_017657195.1 Termitomyces sp. T70a
TTTGTATTCTTCCATTCATCCTCTCTTTATCTCCTTTCAGCCAACATCCCAATCTAGTTATTCTTAGATCAGATCTCTCTTTGATCTAGATCCTGCCAGATTGATGCCATTCTGGTGCTTTTGCCAGTTCCATGCTTCCCTCCCATTACAGTGGTTGGACCATTATTGAGTGTATAGCCTAGTATAGTCCTTGTCCCAGTCTGTTCTGTATTTCTTCTAGTGTATTTTAGGAGATATGTTGCTGAGACTTGTATTTTACCAGGAGGCTTACAGTTTTCAGCCTTAATAAATGTTTATTTTGACTTCTGGTGTTCATTATGTCTCTGAATGGTGTAGCAACATTGTATCAGTGTTCCGCTCTGCTTCAAAAGACTCCTTGGGGTAGACATCAGGTCCTTGGGTGAGGGCATCAGGCTTGGTGCCAAGTCTTCTGGAGCAGTACTGAATTGTGAAGTTGTACTCAGAGAGGATCTTGGACCATTGGGCTTGTCAGTGACTGAGCTGCTTGGTTGTGGTAAAGTACTGTAGATTATTGTGGTCCAAGTAGACTTGAATGTGGTGCCAGGTATCTTCAAGGTAGGCCCACTACTGTTTGAAGGCTTTGATGATGGCGAGGAGCTCCTTGTTGTATATGTCATACTTGAGCTCTGCATCAATTATAGACCAGGTGTAGAATGCAATGGACCAGAGTTTCTTACCATTGGGTTTGAGTTGCAAGAGGATTCCAGCAATGGCATAGTCAGAGGCATCACATTCAAAAATGATTGGGAGCAAGGGATTGTAATGCCAGAGGACTGGGGTGGTGGTGAAGGCTTTCTTTAGTAGGTCAAAGATGCTTTGGCACTTACTGTCCCAGCTCCAGGCAATGTCCTTATGTGTGAGCCAGTTGAGGGGTTTTGTAATGCCAGAGTAGTTATTAATGAACCTTTGGTAGAAGTTAGCAAAACCCAGGAAAGATTGTACTTCCTTGACATTCCAAGATTGGGGCCAATTGACAATGGTGTCAACCTTGAGGAGGTCCATGCATATGCTGTCCAGTGATATAACAACACTGAGATATTCAACCTCCATAGTGTGGAAGGAGCATTTTTTGGGCTTAGCATGGAGGTTGTGTTCTCAGAGCCACTCCAGTATGTGCCTCACATGGGTCTGGTGTTTTTCTGCAGTGTTTGAGTAGATGTGTATATTGTCAAGGTAGACTATGACAAAAATGTTGCTCATGTCATGGAAGATGTTGTTCATGAAGTATTGGAACATAGCGGGGGAGTTAGTCATTCCAAAGGGCATTACAAGGTATTTGAACAGACCATACGGCATGCAGAAAGCAGTTTTCCACTCATGTCCCAGAGCTATGTGCACGTTGTTGTAGCCAGAGCAGAAGCCAATCTTCATGTACAGTTTAGTGCTCTGGAGTTGATTGACCAAGTCTTTGATGAAGGGGAGAGGGTAGCAGTTCTTTTTAGTGACCTTGTTGAGTCTACAGTAATTGACGCAGAGTCATAGAGAGCTGTCCTTCTTCTTGGTGAATAGTACCAGAGTGCTAGTGGCAGAGATCAAGGCTCAGATAAAGCCTTTGCCAAGCATTTTGTTGAGATAGTCCTTGAGGGCGTGGAGTTTGATCTTGGACACGTTGTAGATCTTGCCAAAAGGGGGGGTCACACCATCCTCAAGGTCAATCTGGTGGTTGTAGGCATGGTGTGGGGGAAGCTCCTTGGTGCTTCCTTCAGAGAATATGTCAGCAAATTCATGGTACTCTGAAGGGACTACTTCTTGCAGAATCTGTTCCTCAGACTTCTTCTCTGGGGATGCATGGTTTGTCCATAGGTGTTTTTCTGGGAGGGATGGCAAGACATGGAACTGGAAGGCAGGGATCTCTTCTCTGAGGATGCATGTAAATGGGGCAGCACTGATGATCTTGATGTCAAGCTGTTTGGAGTTATGGGGGACATCAGTCGGTTCATTACATATGGGGGTGGGAGTGACCTGGTGCTGCTATGTGGGGTAGTTCAGGCCCTTGTATTTGTTTCAGGGGATGTTAGGGGGAAATTTTGGAGTCACCAGGAGCATGAGTGTTGGGAATGTGGGTGTCGGGCATGGGAGCGGTCCCATTGTTCCCTCAGGGTCTTCTGGGGGTGTGAAGAGGTCAAGTGCGCCCTTGGGACTAGCATTTCAGAGGTGGATAGCAGCTGCAAGGTATACTCCAGGTTGGAGGAATGTCATGGTGAGGGTTCTCCAGTCGATGTCAGGATTTGTGTTGCATAGCTAAGGTAGTCCCAGGATGATGGGGGTGGACTCATGAAGTTGCGTTACCAGGAAGTCGGTGTTGAATACAAGCCCATTGTCCAATGTCATAGTACCAGAGTGGGATCTTTTGATGGGGCCTAATGGGGAGGGGTTGCTGTCAAACAGCTGTAGGCCCAGGGGTTGGTTGAGGTCACAGTGTGGAAGGTCTAGCACATTGCTGATGAATACCCTGGTAGCCCTGCTGTCAATGAGTGCAGATAGGGGGTCCAGAAGGTCTTTGAGTCTTGCGTTGATGATGAAGCATTGGGAGGAACTGGATTGGAGCCCGGAAGAGCTTAGGGTGGCATTCAAGAGTCCTGTGCATGGGGGTTTGGGGTCCTGGGGGTGTGGGATGTTGAAGGGGAGCTGTGGTTTGTTGGATTTGTGGTTGAGCTGGAGGGTGAGTTCCTTCTAATTGATGCAGGGGTTGGTGTTGTGGAGCCAGGAAAGTCCTAAAATTAGCAGGGCAGAAGGGTGAAGTTTAGTTACCAGCATCCAGAGCTCCTGAGAGTGCCCATTGGCAAAAGGTGATGGGTATGCAGGCAAAGTAGATATTATCTCCTGCTGAAGTGGTGTTCCCATCAAATAGGCAGAGCCAGATGGGGACCAGAAGTTGTTGAGCAGTTCCAGGAGGCACCCACGCTTTGTCAATGAAGTTGTCGGTGGTGCTACTGTCAACTAAAATATTCAGGGGATCTCCAAGGGCAGTGAGGTGAGCTTGGAGTAGGAGTGCATGGGAGGAGTAGGAGGTAAAGTATGCTGTGAGGGTGTCCTGTATGAGTGCTGTTGCATGAAGATGGGAAGGGAATGCGGAGAAGATGTTGGGATTGATTCTGCAATTTAGTGTGTATTCTGGGTCTAAATCATCTGGTTGTTTTTCAAGTATTGGAAGTCCATTTCTTCTCTCTTGAAAGTCAAATGGCCCATCCCATAGTTTGTCATTTGGAATACTCAGAAATGAAGTGTCCCTTTTCTTCACATAAAATACATACTCCCTCCTTCCTCTGGTGTTCCTGAATGTCATCTGGTACTTCTATCCAGGAGTGCAGGGGTTTCTGGGTCCTGTTGGCCTGGAGGGCCTTGTTGTCTTGGTTCTTGGCAGAGTCATTGTTGGGTGCAGGGTCTGGGGGCCCCTTGGAGTTGGGAGCATTGTCAGGGTTGCCAGGAGATGCTATGGCACTGAGATGGGCAGGAAGTCAAGAAGCACTGCTGCAATTAGCATTTGGGGGTACTTTACTCACAGGGGGCTAATTCCCAGGTGTTGTGGGGGCTTTGGTAGTTTGGTTCCACTGGCCAAGTTGCTACAAAGGGTTTCCCAGAGGGTTTTAGGTGGGTTGGCAGTTTGCATATTTGCTGTGGTTTTTCCAATATTGTTGGTCAATCTGTGTAACCAGGGCCTTGTATCCTTTGTAGGTTGGCTGTTTTGGGGTGAGCTGGAGGACATTCTTGATGCATTGCAGGAGGGCGCAACAGAGCGTGTACTGGAGGGCATTGAAGTTCCAGCCTGTTTTGTAAGCCTCTTTTTTGAAATGTACAACAAATGTGGTGAACCGTTCCTCAGTCCACATGTAGAGGTTGAAGAGATTGTCCTCTGCTTCGGCCACCATGTCAAAGACACCAAACTTGTTGAAGAACTCATCAATGAAAGCCTGCCAGTTTGAGAGTACAGAGTTGTTGGGGTTGTATCAGAGTAGGGCCATGTAATGGTTGAAGGTGATCCCTTGGAGGAATGATGTGGTGAAGGCAATGTGGGAGCTTTTGATCTGGAAAGTTAGCGGTTTTGCCTGAAACATATTAAGACACTTTGTCAGAAAGGTGTGCCATTTCCATGGGTCTCAGCAGTTGAAGGTCTCAGGCTTCTGGATGTTGAGCCACCCTTCCTGGGCCATAGTGTCCCATGCATTGTCCTGTGCCATTGTGTTACAGGGTGGTAGTCCTGCTTGGTAATAGTAGTAATAATAGTTACTCCCTCCTCCAAGTAGAGGGAATGTGCTGAAGGCAGGTCTCCATCCTCCAGGGGGTCCACCAGGGGGTCTGGGGTCAGGGAGTCCACTGTTCCAAGGGGGTGCAGGTCCTCTAGGAGGTGGTCTGGGGGTCTAGGTAGGGGGCAGGGGTTTGTCCAAGAATTGCAGGTCATGGGGGCCTCTGGGAGGTGGGGGTGGTGGTGGTGGCGGTAGTCCTGGGGATCATTGGGGGTCCTGGCAATAGGAGGGTCCTTGGGAGGGAGTGGGTTGGGCCTCTATAAGGGGTTGATGGGATTCAAAGTGTGGCAATACTTCTCATCAGGGTTCTTGATTTTATGGGTATGCAGCCAAGAGTGGAGGGCCCTGAGGGGGTCGTTCCCAAGGGCAAGGAGTGTCTTGAGCAGTCCTGTTGATATACTAGAGGGTGTTGTTGGAACTGGTGCTGTTAGGTCAAATTCTGGGAGGAGGGGGTGGCAGGGGTAGTTGTGTGTTTTGGGGTGCATCAAGAGGCTCTGGGAGGGTGGCGGGGCATCTCCAAGTTTCAAAGAAGCTGGGAACGGAGTTAGCTTAGCAGCAGGTGGAGAGTCCCACTGTGCATGTGGCAGGCTAGTCAAATAGACCTCCCACCAGGTTGAGGGCATGCAGAATGTTTGAGGCAGCCTAATGCTCTTCTCATTGTTGTTGCTCTGGAGTGGGGTCAGGTGCTGGAGGTTCCCCTTGTTAAATATGAAAGGAGCAGCCAGCGTCCATTGAAGGGTTATAGCAAGGGTGTATGTGGATTTCCTTGATCAGGGCCTGGTATTCTTCCTGGAGTACTGTGTTATGCTGGAAAGTTAGCTTTACCTGGTCTGAGAGGGTGCCTGTGAGCAGTTGTTCTTGGAAGTCAACCAGGCAATTGGCCCAATCCTCAGAGGAGCCTTTGAAGTCATCCTGTTTTAAGTTCATGAGTAGGGCCTGGGTCCATCAAACAAAGTCTTCTGGGGTCATTCAGAGGATCTGGAGGATTTCATTGCATTGCTAGTTGTAGGCTCTGGCTTGTTGGCATTGTTTCAGGGGTAAGGGGAGTGTCCTAGCAGGTGGTGCAGCAGTGGGGCAATACTGGGGTTGGGGCTTGGGGTGGGGGCATTTATGGGCAGGTGGGGGGTTGGTAACCATAGTAGGGCATTGGGGCAAAGAGTCTCATGCTTGGGGGTACCAGGCAGGATGTGTCAGAGTAGGATAGAGTCTCCAGAAGGCTACCAGGCAAGGTGTAAAAGTGGGACCCATTATTTGCATGTGTCAACATGAGATTTGGGGGCGGTCCCTGGCTTATCAAAGGACCATAACTGTTCTAGGCATAGTCTGGTGCCCAATGCCAGTAGATGGAGTATTGTTTGTATGGGGTTTGCAGGTAGAGGGGTTGGGAGGTTTGGGTGGGGGTAGTAGTTGGGTACCGAGCATCTATACAGGTTAACCTAGTATTCTGGGGGATAGTAGTTTTGCATATATGTAGCTATTAAAAGCAGTGTAAGGAAGAGTCTCAATATTATGTCAGGTTCCACTGACTCAGGGGCCTTTCCTAGTAAGCAACAACCTTACAAGATGCAAACAAGTGCCAAACTATGTAAACTTAGTGTTGAGGGCTCTGGGACAAGTTCTAGGGCATGGGATGATGATGGAGTAAGTTCTGGAGGTGGTGGGCTTACTCCAGAGTTGAATAGTGAGCAAGGTGGTTGAGTCAATGGGAAAAATCCCAGAGACAAGACAGGGGCAAACTTAGTAAGGTGAAGTGCATGCCAGTTGATGATGTGCGTGCCAGAGTAGTGACTAAGGCAAGTATAGAAGAGACAGAAACAAGCACAGAGAGATCAGACAGAGAGCTAAGCAAACACAAATAGTTATTGGCAATATCAAAACTAAGGTACATGGGAGCTACCTATGGTCCTTATATACTATGGCAGGAGAGAGCACTGTCTATGAAGGATTCCAGGGGGGGTCCAGAAATTGTATGTGTAGCGGCAGGGCAGAGGGCAGTTGTATTGAGGAGATTGCATGGGCAGTCCATGGGATTGACTGAAGTTCCAGTGGCAGCATGACAAGTGATGGCCAGGCAACTCATATGATGGCTAGGTGATCTGTGTGATGTGTGGATGGCCTGGGATAATGCAGGGTGGCCAGGTGATTCATGTGATGGCCCCAGAGTGATGCTTGATAGTCCAGGGGTGCGCGCAGATGGTAGCATATGGGGTGCATGATGGCAGCATATAGATGGGGGGCTGTGGTGGGGTTATTGGGGGTGGTCCCAGAGAGGGTCAGGGCTCTGGGGGTTGTTGGAGAGCTTTTAGGAGGTAACAGAAAGAGGGTCGTGACAGATAAGTTTTATACTTGATAAGAATTGGCTTGCCTAGCAGTTGAAAAAGAGATGGAAGTCTAATGATGATAATGCCCAAAAGTGGATCAGTACTGTCACAATTACAGCTACTTGACCTGAAATTGCATTGGACATGCTAAGTTATAAGGAGTCTGGGCAGGGTCCCAGAGAATGTGCCAATAGGTGTTTGAGTTGCGGCAACAAGAAGCGGCAATGGAGAAATGCGCTAACACAAATGTGTGGCAGCAAAAAGGGGGAATTTAGTATTTTGTGTTTATATGTGTAAAAGATTGCTTAGCGTCTTCTGAATGTGAATGCCCTGCTATAAATGCAAAGGCACTGATGAGCCCCTAGTTTGGCTCAACACATTTTAAGCTTTTTATGCACCATTTAGTACTAGGCCAAGGTGGCAAGGCTCCAGCACTCCCCTACAGACAAGTCCCCCATTCAGCAACATTGCATCCTCACAGCCAAGTATGATGTCTATGAGCAACAGTAAGATACCTATGTGCCAGCTAGCCTTGCCACCCACTCCATGGCAGGTCACAGGCATTACCAGCTCACAGGCTCTCTCCTCCATGAGGCACACTCCCACCAGCTCCAAACTCAATGCATCTTGACCATGTGATGCATCACACCTTCTATCTGCACATGCCGCCCCTTGTCAAAATTTGATGTTTGATGGATGTTATGCCACCACCCTTGCATCTCACCTCCACACTCTGCTGGCAGTTGCCACTGCTATCAGCGGATAACCACCAGCCTGGCTATCCTCTTCAAGTCTGATTTCAAATATGCCTGTTTTTGACTTAATAATGATAGCTGACTAACAGCTGGCATTTTCTGTCACCACCGCCACACACCACATTATAATTTAGCACCCACCTTTGTCATGGCCCTGTTACCAGACTGACATCTTGCATGTTACCTAGTAGCATGCCTTAGCTAGCCACCTGCATGACCATTCCTAAGAAGTATTTACCTTCTATATAGTATCATTAATGGACTTTTACTTACATTTTCATTAGTGGCAACTATTAGAGTCATTGCTAACTCTTCACTAAGTTGCCACCTTCACTTACTATGAATACTCTACTTTTTGTCAGTAGCAGATCATCCAATCACACCAAGCACTTTTCACCCCACAGTTCAGAGCACTAAGTCCACTTGAGGTGCTAAGCTACACTAAAGCTCTTAGTGCCTTCTTTGCCTTATGTCTTAACAGTACTATATGGGTATGCTCTTGTCACTGGCACCATTGCTTGCCACCTCACACTCTTGACATTCATGCTTAGCATCAACGGCCAAGTAATAGAAGCTTCATAAGCTTACCACGTTCCATCTGCCATTCACCAACCTCTTACTGCCTGCCACCATTGGTGGCAACATCTTTCCAACTCCACACCTCACTTTAGTACCAAGTAACTAGGACCTGCTCAGGACTCCCTCAGCACTTTGTGAGCCCAATGCAAAACAAAGGCTAAGTGCAGCTTACTAGGAAAGCAATTAGCTAAATTTTGGGCACATCACCACTCACATGACTATCCCTGAGTAGCATTTACCTTCCTTATAGTATCATTAATGGACCTTTACTTACATTTCATTAGCAGCAACTATTAGAGTTGTTGCTGACCCTTCACTAAGTTGCCGCCTTCACTTATCATAAATACTCTACTTTTTGTCAGTAGCAAACTATCCAATCACACCAAGCACCTTTTGCTACACAGTTCAGATTACTAAGTCTAATTGAGGTGCTAAGCAATTAGTAGGTTGCTTTATTTTGTCTGTGCTAAAGCTCTTAGTGCCTTCTTCACCTTTTATTTGAATAGTACCATACAGATATGCTCTCGTCGCTAGCACCACCACTTGCTGCTTCACACTCTCAACATTTGTGCTTAGTCAGGTATTAGAAGCTTTGTAAGCTTACTGCATTCCATCTACTATTTACCAACCTCTTACTGCCTGCCACTATTGGTGGCAATGTCTCTCCAACTCCACACTTCACTTTAGGACTAAGTAACTGAGACCTGCCTGGGACTTCCTCAGCACTTTGCAAGCCCAACACAAAACAAGGCTAAGTGCTGCTTACTAGAAAAGCAATTAGCTAAATTTTGGGCACATCAGCATGTATAGTACCAAGGGTGCCAACAATGGCGACATAACGTAATAAGAGAGAGTTGGCAAGAAAAGTGGCAAGAAAATGGTGCTAAGAAGGTAATTGTGGCAAGAACACAGCAAAATAAACATTGGCAACTTATAGTTTAGGATGTGCCAAAAGAAATCTGAAGTGTAGAGTGATCAAAAGGCTTTATTCAATGGTGCTACTAACAGTTATACAGGAAAGAGTTTACCATTGCTATTGCACTAAGTGGCATTAAAGAACAGTGAACTCAAAAGAATGTAGGTGAAGTGTGAATTAAATTATTTAATGTAAAGTCCACAATTCAGCTGTCTATACCATGTCAGCAAATGTTACTAAGCAGTGTCAAGTTCCAGGGTGAAATGCCAGGCTGTTTGTCATGGAGAATTTTCATCATTCTATGTCACTAAGCACTGCCATCACTAAAGAACATTAGTTCTTATTATTCTTGATGTCATTCATCACCTATCAATCTGTCCATCACCAGTGCTATCATTGATGAGAGAAGATTGTTGCCATGCATGGTCATCAGATACTACCTAGAATGGTTTAATTGTGCATGCCAGAGTGATTTCTCCTTCTGTGACCTCATTTGTGACCTGCCTAGGTGTCATACTGTATGGTTGGTGTGCCTAGCCCATATAGAGGCTTTCAATGGTTATGATATTAACTGGGCAGAGATGGTGGCCATAGATCTTGTGGTGTGCACACTCACCAAAAGTGGACACTATGACTGTCATATTATTATCAAATCATAAAACACTGGTGTCATTGGAGCATTGTCTGCAGGCTGTTCCCACAGCCAGCAACATAATTTGGTTTTGTATCACATTGTTAACACTTTCCAGAAGTATTCCATTTGGGTAAGTGTAATGTGAGTCCCATCCAAAGAAAATAGGGCAGACAGACCATTTCAAGGTGTGTTTCCTCCTTGCAATCTATTGTTTCCCTTTCTACATGTAGTGTCTTTTTACTTCAAACATTATGTCAAGGCCTGCATTAGCCATTCACAATTGCAACACTGACAATGATTTGCCAACTCTCTTTCTTATTCACCAGATCATGCCTTTTCCTTGTTTGCCAACCCTCCTCCTTATTCATCAAATTACACCTTTTTCTTTTATAATGCAGTTGCCTATTTACAACTCAATCCGAAGTTTACTGCCTTTCTGTTCAGTTTCAACATCTCCATCTGTACAATGCTTACATCTCTGTTGGCACACTTTTCTGTTCTGTCTCAACATCTCCATTCATACAATACTCACATCTCTGTTGGGCATACTTTGAGCAAGTATTTTCTTATAATGGCAATGTATAGCCTGTGACTTATAGCAGATAATTCCTGAGAAATAAGTATTGTGTATTTTTTTTAGAGGACTACTATTTCATGTCTATTTCATGTCTATTTCTTTACTTCTCAGCCCTGCTCTCAACCCTCTAGACTTCTGCCTACTTGGTTGGGGAATAGCACAGGCCATACTCCTTTGATTTACTCAGCCCAATGCCAGACTCTCAAACGTCAAATTGGTTTGAGTTTCAAAAGAGGGAGTTTTTCAGCCATCAAGCCATCATTTACTCCCTCTTTTTAGACTCAGCTGCACATGTGACCCAGACATGTGACCTCAGCAGGTGACATAGACATGTGACTATTACATGTGACTTATATATTATGTGACTTATCTTTTATTTTCTTTGAGCATCTGGCAGAGTGAATCTTTAGACTTGTTCTCTTTGGTTTTCCCTCTGCCAGGTATGCAGCTATTATTAATTACTTATACATATACCAATACACTCTTTGGATTTTTCTCTGCCAGCTGTGTGATTGAGCCATAGCTTCCAGAGGTTGCTTTTACAATTTCTAATTATATGTACCATCACTTGTATTGTCTAGTCAGCTGCTTAGCCATTTATATCATTGGTATTGCATTCATCAATATTGACAGCATCAGCCACTATCTTCTGGATTGTATTCATGGATATCAACACCATCAGCCACTATCTCCTTTTTATCAGCCTATTTATATATAAGTCTCAGCAACTTGAGGAGATTAACTTCTCTTTCTGTATCATGCCAATTTATTTGTTGTTGATCTCATAACAAGCAAGTCATCATTTTCAACTATATCCTGCTTCTTCAGTACACCAAGAATCAACTCCTGGCACAAATTTTCCTCCTTCTGCCAGTGATGAAAACATGGTGCTTGTGCTGTTTACATATTTGCAGCACAGTCTAAATCTGCATTATTATCCAGTGACTGTGCACTGGTGGACAAAGTTATCTTACATTCTTGGGCTACATTTATGATTAAGAGATACTCTTCAGCAGTCATGGACTTCTTCAATCCTATGACCAACACAACTGGCCTTGGAATGCAATTTTGCCTGCATCAAAAGACTTGTTATATTTTTATGCAGCATCTATAGCAGGATTGTTAACTGGCAGAACAGCTACAAATAAGGTAGCCAGTCTGTGTTCATAGCATATTCAGCAAGGAATGCCTTGGCTAAATTCTCTGCAGTTGAAGCATACTTTACACAGTACTGAAAACCTTCAACCAGAACCCTCCTTTCATAAACAGCATCCCCTGATGACTCTGGATATGTTGACTACTATCAAATTAAACCTCAATCTTTCAAGACCATTGGAAGCATGTGTATGGGCTGTCACTACTACAGTGCTGTGGAGCCAAATTCACCTTGGTGAATTTCTTTCTTCCTGAGAGAAAAACTTTGATGTTACATTGTTTCCATCTTGGGGTAACTTTGGCTATTGATGATGCCCAAAAGTAGATCAGTACTGTCATGATTACAGATACTTGACCTGAAATTGCATTTGGAATGCTAAGTTACAAGGAGTCTGGGCAGAGTCCCAGAGAATGCGCCAATAGGTGTTTGAAAGTGGTAGTAGAGAGATGCACCAATACAAATGTATGGCAGCAGGAAGGGAAAATTTAGTATTTTGTGTTTATAAGTATAAAAAGTTGCTGAGCATCTTTTAAATGCAAATGCCTTGCTATAGGTGCAAAGGCATGTGTAGTACCAGGAGCGCCAAGTGATGGCAACATAATGTAGTAGTCAAAAGAGTCAGCAAGGGGTAGCAGCAAGAGTATGGTGCCAATAGGGAGATTGGAGCAAGAACACAGCAGAATAAATGTTGGTGACTTATAGTTTAGGATGAGCTAAAGAAATCTGTAGTGTAGGGTGATCAAGGGGTTTTATTCAATGATGCTACTAACAGAAAAAGTAAGTATTTATACAAGGAAGAGTTCACCATTGCCATTGCACTAAGCAGCACTAAAGGGCAGTGAAGGCCATGAATTAAACTATTTAATGTAAAGTCTACAATTCAGCTGTCCATACCATGTTGGCAAATGTCACTAAGCAACATCAAGCACCAAGGTGAAATGCCAGGCTGTCTGTCATGGAGAATCTTCATCATTCTATGTTGCTAAGCACTGCTGTTGCTAAAGAACATCAGTTCTTATCATTCTTGATGCCATCTGTCACCTATCAATCTGTCCATCACTAGTGCTATTATTGAGGAGAGAGGATCATTGCTACATGGCCATGGCCATTGGATACCACCTAGAATGGTTTAATTGTGCATGCCAGAGTGACTTCTCTTTCTGTGACCTCATTTGTGACCCACCTAGGTGTCATACCATATGGTTGGTGTGCCTAGCCCAAATGGAGGCAGGTTTTTGCTCTCTATTCCTGCCTCACACAAAAAAATTGAGTTGTAAGAGTGAAATAGTGGTAATTACTCAGCAGAGTAAGTGTTCTGACCCCATTGCAGCTCTTGCCAACCACTCTCAGATAAACAAAGTATTCAGAACAGACTCCATCTGCTGTTACTTCAATTGACTAGAGCAGTGAATTGCTCTCACTACATAAAAATTGCTATTGATGATTGATCCAATACTGAAGCAACATGGCCTTCCAATTATTAGCAGCCATTGTTTATGCATTGGCAGTACCACAGCATTGTTATTGAGAGAAGTCCCTCCTGATGTTGTTAAGGCTTTAGATTGTTGGATGTCAGATGCTTTTCTATAATACTGGCACAATCTAGAATTAATTGCCCTGATATATGCAGAGTTGCTCTGCCTTGTTATGTCATGTTGAGATGGATGATAGTCTTCAGTGTGGAATGCATCTACTTTGCTCTGAGTTGCCTTCATCTCTCAAGGTAGGATCAGCTTTTGCTCCCTGACTTGTGGATGTATCCCAGTCCTCCCCCTATATGCAGTTGGATACTGGCATACAGCAGAACTCTCACCCATCTCATGGACACTGTATGTAAAATAAAGGGAAAATTTTTTACTAGTACACAATACACATTGAATATTCATCATTAGACATTTTCAATCATGGATCACACCTGGAAGAAGTGCAAAACCACAATAATGGACAGCATATGTCCAAAAAGGGAAAGTTTTTTTTTTCTCTCAGAATATCAAAACAAGGTTAGGTGATGTTCAACTTTTGAGCTATCATCTGTGTAGCAACTTGATACATAAATTTACATCAAAAATGTCAATTTAAAGGAATCAGACTACTCTGGACTATTCAGAATCAATCTTGTGCCAAATTCTCAAAAATTTCTCTCTGCTGGGCTTCAAATCTACAGTATTGCAGACTAAGATTGCTTTCCAGAGGCCTTATATCTGCAAAATTGGGACTTAGATTTGGCAAAAATTCTGCCTCAAATCTGCTATTTTGTGGACAAGTTTTGCCAGGAGCTTTCTCAGTCCTGGGAAAGGTCATCTCAGCACAACAATGACACATATTGATCTGCCAACATCAGATCACCTAGAAGGAGTTGATTCCCTCAGGATAGAGGTGGACAGGGTTTTAGCAGTGGTGCAGAAAAGATTTTGGCTGCCTGCACCATTTGCCTTGGCCATAACCCACATCATATTATTGAGTGCAGATGGACATACACTTGGAACAACAACTACCAGACCATTGCAAAGCAAAGTCAATTGCTCTCTTGTCATGTGGGATGGGCAAGGAGTGTGCTCTGACTGATAGCATGAACAGAGTTGTCAACAACCTCACAACAAAAGGCATTTCCACTCAGGTTGCTAATCTTGGGGCTCAGACTTGCCTTCAAGCACAGAAGGCTCTCTGAGACATGTCCTTATATACTAGAGACCTGGGAGAGTGAGCTACAGCATGCTAGCCTCTCAAAAAGTATTTCCACATTATTGGGGGTTTTAGGCATGGGTTTATTTTTGATTTTCCCAGAATTACAACAACTTGGACACTTCCCAATGCAACATCCATTATAGAATTCTCTGGAATCTTTGAGGAGATGGTGGAGGTTTAAGTCAAAAAAGGGTGCTACATTGGCACATGCTCCAGACAAACTCTAGAAGCAGTTATTGGACCATTTCAAATGTCAACAATGTCAATCATTTCAAAGTCAATGCCAGGTCAGTTCAGGCTCATTCAAAATATGTCATTTCTATGAGTACTATTACCAAGCTTCCCAAATTCATCTACCTGCCCTGACTAATTCTCCTGCACATGGAGAACCTTGAATTTTGTTGCTCCACTCATCTCTAGGCTTCCTCCAGGGTCACAGGCAGCAATTCAAGATGTATCAGAAGCATATCAGACTACTCCACTACATTCTTCACAGTGGCCTGCTATAGTGGTACATGTTAATGAAGACAGCTACTGCCTGAACACTTTTTTGTGCTTTGGTGCATTACCTTCAGCAGGAGGTTATGGACAGGCAGCTAATGCTGAATTTGATGTTATGTGGGCATCAGGAATTGGTCTGGTCACAAGGTGAGTTGATAGCCACATGTTTTTCTGAGTCAAGAAGGAGCATGTGGATAACTACCATAGGAAAAGATTAAATTGGCACACAGACATCAAGCAATGAAGACAGCACTAAGCTGGTGGATGGATATGGTATGGAGGAAAAGTCTTCAAAGATGATACAGTGGAGGAATTTGATGAGGATTCTTCCTTTTCTATTTAAGATCTGGCAGAGGAATAAAAGGAAGAATTTGCATATAGCATCGGCCACATTAATGAGGTTTTGAATAGGCTCAGAATTCCCTAAGAAAAGAGAAAAGACAGAGAATTTGCAACATGAAACACTTTCATCAAACTCTCTTTGGATCTGGGTGATAGGACTGTGGGGCTCAGAGAGGAAAAGGCAGAAAAGTATCTTTGAGCAATCAATGAGTGGACTACATCCCTTATGAACCAGCTTGGAGATGATCCCTTATCTATTCTGAAGGATGAGCATATCTTACTAAGCTGGAAGGTATGCTCACAACAGATCATGTTAATTACAGTTACTCAGTCAGTGTATAAACAACTGATATTGTTTCTAAATACTTGTTAATTACAGTTACTAACAGATATATGAGTTATGTGCTTTTATCCATGAAACCATATAATCACATACCTCAGTTGGTGTATAAATGACTAAGGTATCCTGATCTCCAAATTTGATGTTTTGTCCTTCTACTGTATAGTTTTCCTCAATCACTTCTTTCTGTGCCACACTATCCATGTGTTCACTGTGCATGTGGTGCATGTACCTCAATCCCTTTCCAACAGGTTATGACCACCCACATGTGCCTGCAACACCATAATTCCAGAGGACTCTCACAGGACTTGGAATAGAGTGGCAAAGCACTCTCAAGACAGGTGTACACAGGCAGATCCTTGCTCCAGCCCTAATCTGGGACCTGGACACCTTTTCAGATGCAAGCTCCAAGATTGGCACCAATGTTGTCATTGGTTGTTACTGGCATGCCCAGAGACTTGTCACAGATTGCAAGACCCTCAACAGCAAGCACAATATACAGTGGGCTGAGGCAGTCAGCTTCAAACTACTTATTCAGACAATCATCAAGGAGACAACATAGTGATATGTCTGCCTTGCTCAAAGCAGACAAAATGAGTCAAGTCCCCAATATACCCTTAATAACACTGAAACTTGTAAGTAAAGAGTTGAAAACTGTAGACTCAGGGAGACTCACCTCAAAAACAACCCCAAAAACTATGTAAAAAGACACCAGTCAGAGCAGTAAATATGCAGTGAGGAGGCAGCACTCAAAGATTGATGGCACAGGAACAGCTGATGAGGTGGCAGTGCTTTGCTCAGCAGGAACAAGGTCTTGGCATAGACTCTGAGATCTCGATTCCATCAAAGCTAATGTCACCTTATCAGTGGTTTTCACATCAAGTCACACCTAACACTCATCCTCATCTTCAACCTCTCTTACACAACCACACTACAATGGGTGATGATGGAGGCAACTCAGGAGGAGATGGGGACCATAGGAGAATGGGATACAGGGAGGAATGGATGGTTTTGGCTGATAAAAAGAATGGGCAAATGTTCAGCCAGGCCAAGCCACCAGAAAACTGAAAAGATATGAACTGATAACTCAGGAACAACAAACACAATAACTAGATAAGCAATCACATGAATATGGCATGGTCTGTGTGCATGGGATGGAGTATAAAGAGAGGGAAAAAAACAGGGGAGTTGGGCAAGCAATCCACTTGCCACAGCTTGGAGTCTCCAGGGAGTGGATATCTTAGGCCTGCTGCAGATAGATTTAGCTTCTGGCCTCAGTAACAATACTGTTTTGAGCTTTTTTAAGTGTGACTTAAGTTACATTTAAAATAAATCAATTAAAAATTATAAACTACACTATAGAGTGTGTGCAGCATGTACTTTAGCCCCATGTGCTAGTAAAATAAAGTTTTAGTAAGTCTAAAGACTAGCTGAATCACATTTGAGCTACTTTGACTAAATAAAAACTCATATTTTGCATCAATAGGTGTCATCATGGGCTGGTGGATTGGTAGGAGCAGGAACTTGGCAGTAAATGAAGTATTCAAAAGGCTACATACCTTCCTCTAATAATTGGATGTGCCTGGAACCTTACACACAGCATACATCCCAAGCAAGCACAACCCTGCAGACACTATCTTGAGGTGCGTACCCAAGCTGGGATCTCCTCCCAGAAGTCCTGCTCCTAGCAGATCAAGAGGTTCCTTGTTGATGCTACCTGTGTTAGAATTCAGTACCAGTTTTTTCACTGGAAGACAAAGTCCTCAGTTTAATATGTGATTGACTGAGCTGACAGTAGCTACCTAGAAGATGAAGTAAGTCTGGGTAGCTACATCAGTATGTAATCCATGTGTATGAATCAAGTGCTCACCCTCAGTTCAATATGTGATTGACTGAGGGTGTTCCATAGAACTGTGTAGGTATATATATGTGTCATAACAATGGTAGTCTATATGCCAGGGCCATAATGTGGCCAGTGACAGTTGGACAGTGAGACAAAGGAAGAAAGAAAGAAAACAGAGGCATCATAAAGGAGGCAATTGAGGTGGCCATGGTGTGCTTACCAACAACCTGCCCACTGAGCATGAAGGAGCTCCATCTCCTTGACAAGCACAGGTACACTCCAGCCACCGAGCAAGTTCTTGAGGCAGCTCACAGCAGCTCTGGTGCCAGAAGCAGTTCAGCAACTCCCATTCAACAAGCAGTCTCTCATACATAGAAGCATCACCAAGGAGTGGAGCAAGTAGCAGGGAGGCATTTTGGTGTGCTTTTGCTATTACAGCTGGCAGGCATGAGACCCTGCCCCTACAAAGAAAACATGGCCACTGCCCTGTCATACCTGCACCCACACTGTGCAGCAGCAGACAAATTGCTGCTGTGGAAACCAGCAGTTGTGACTATGCAAGGTGCAAATGGTCTCACCGTTGACAACCTACAAAGAGTAATTACAATGAAGTCCACATCATGGGCAGGACACACATAGGGCTCATATGGGTCAGGTTTATTAGGTTTTCACACCTACCATGATTACAGGGGTGTGCCAGAGGCTGAACATTGCCCAGCTCACTAATCACTCATCCTTGCCTTCATCGCAGCACATGCTGAGTCATACTCAGGATCAGCACTAACCAACAACCTTTACACAGTCCAAGCTTAGCATACTCTACATGGCCAGAAGTGGAACATGACACAAATAGAGGTACAAGCAGCCTTACATGGAGAGCAGCATTGGCCCCTCCCACATAAAAGCATGCAAAATGGGACCCATTTACAACCAAACTAATAGCAAGACTGTCAGAGAAACTGGACCCTGAAGATCTACTAGATGCAGTGGTAAATGCATGCCTAAAGGTCACTTTCTGGTCAATGGCAAGGCTAGGAGAACTTACTGTGAGGAATGCTAAGGCCTTCAATCCCTCAGTTTACATCAAACCCACAGATGTGTGCTGATGTGAAGACTGAGGTCACAGTCATCTTCATCCTAAAAACTAAGGCTGCAAGCAAGGGAGAAGACTTATACTTCACATATCAAGGTAGCCCATGCAATCTGGTTGAAGCACTGGAAAATCACCTTCAGGTGAACAAGCCCAGTCACGATAGCCACCTTTTTGAACATGCCTACAAGGTGTCATCTGTTGACTTGCTCTGTGTTCACCAAATGGTTGAATGCAATAGCAAGGGGTCTGTGACTACAAACCCTCAGGTTCCATGGCATCAGGGTTGAGTCTGTCTTGAAGTATCTGCTATGGGGTCTGCCCCTTGAGGTCATCAAGAACATCAGGCACTAGAGCAGCAATGCTTTCACACTGTATCTATGCAAGCATGTGCTAGTGCTAGCGCTGTACATATAGGACTGTCCAGCCCTTAGAAAGTTCACATGTATAACATTACCACCTATCCAGTACTGTTGTGTGTCTGGAAGTGAAATTTTTTAGCATTTTTTTTCTGTAGCTGTATCCCTAGGTTGAATACTCTTCAAACTTTCAGGCAAGCATAAGTCCTTACTGATCTACTATGTTGTATTTTTTGTAGGGACAACTATAATGTTTAAGAAACGTCAGTCCATGACCGAGTGAGAGGGAGCAAAAAACCAGGAAGTGAAATTATTGTCACACCCTGGTCACAAGCCCAGTTCTGGCTTCACTTGAAGCCAACTTGCGGGATGGTCAAAGTTTTGCGCTCGAGACTCATGTGGTTGCTGCGATTAGTAAGCAATTTGGCGCTTTGCCATATGCGGAGTTTCAATAATCTCTATGCTGTCACACTCTCTTATGTCGGACAGAAAGATGTCCTCTTTCTGAGGCTTTGTACCTCTTTCAATTCTTCGGAAAATTATATATAAGACACTACAAGTATACCAAAGGGTTTGGCATACTCAGATTTTGCACGACCCTCGTTGATCCATTTCACCTAGCTCTGGTAGGTCACGAAACTTGCTCTGATTTCACACTTCTGGAATTTCTACACTTTGACAAATTCATTTTTCTACAAAGTAAGCATAGAGAAACCTTTGAATATACTATGTTCATCTACTTTTTTTTAGAAGTCAGAGAGTGATTGATTTGAGTTGCAGAATGCAAATTTCACATAGCGAACCGTTTTCACATCGTGACACATGACAGTAGGTGAGTAAAGCTCCTTCTATGGGGGGTCCGCGTCTCACACAACGCGTCGCGGAGCTTCTAACATCAGGGAATTGCAGCTCAATAGGACCCCCGCAGATTCGACGTTTCGAGCGAAGGAACCTACGATTCCTTTCCTCAAAAAAGGGCACCACAACGAAATGTCATTAGAGTACTAATAAGTCCAAATACAATTTGTGTCACCACGTACTTGGGACTTACCGAGTGAAGCCACGGGCGAAAACCCCACACATAGATAAAAGGACATGCATACGTCGCATATGAACGACAACGATGATACCATTCTCAAGTCAGGTAAGCCATCCAAACAGGAACAAGGACATAAGATGGTGAATGTGTTCATACTAGACTCTTAACTTGTTATCGCTGATGATTTCTGCCGGATAATCGGGTCGCCAAATCCATAGCGACTACCACGTCGGACGTGCTTTTCAGCCTCTAATGCACTCTGTTCAGTCATTGCCTAAGGGTTTTTCCTGCAAAATACGTTCTCATGTCGTCGTATACCTGGCGTTCCACTCGGCCTCCTAGTCCATACATGCTCTCCCGCTCTGATTCTTGGCTGAAGAGAAGGTCAATGAGTGTCCAACATGACGTGATAACCACAATATTAGACGAATTTAGGCTATTGTTAGGAACACATAACCTTGGAAAAGTATGAACGTGTTCACTACGAGCCACTCACGATCGAGCGAAAGAGAATTACATTCACTTCAACGTCTAGGGTACAAATACTCGACAGTTAGACGAGAACGAACCAAAATGCGGAAAACATAGAAGGGACATTGAAGACGAAGAACGACGCCGAAACTCGCGTCCCTTGTCATGAAGAGTCTTTCTCATGCAAACTTCACAGAGAATTGACAAGGGAAAGCGCCTTCCCTTTGTACTTCGCGTCACGGTTATAACACCAGTAACACTTAGACAAGACGTTCGAGCCGCCTACTTCAAGTAGGTGCATCCACAGTGCCCACTGAGCCAAAGCACAAGTGGAAACTTATCCGGAAGGAAGACGAGGAAGTCGCTTAGTTGACCTTTAAGCGATGCCATTCAATTCGCAGGTTGAGACAGTTCCGCCCTCCCCCTTCCCACTCAGAGCTATGACATTTCGGACTCTCCATTCGTAATTTCGTGAGTAGGCACCCAGATGCATCTCGAATACCATAGACGCAATTAGCTTTGATACTGCTCCTTTAGCTTTGACACCCACGAAACCATTTCAACACTGCAGATTAAAGCAAGAAGTCCACGGTCCCATTTCGGGATCAATAACATCGTGATTACTCTTACCTAAATTCTAGTTCCACGGAAACGATAAACCATTGTTTGGATATCCACTTTCAGGTTTTGTGATTTGTTACTATTGATACTTCAATGCTTATATCACCCCACACTGCTATTCATGAGAGCTGCAAGGTACTTCGCGTATAGGACTCTGTCATGAATTCGTCCGTGCCCGTTTGGAAACGGGCTCAGCAGTTCCACCGTCAGTCTTGATTTTACCTTCCTGTTGTTCATTGGTCAACCATACCTGAGCCATCTCCTTCGTTGCCCCAGGATTGTTAAGTTGCCATTCTATCAACGCAGCCACTACCTTGCCCATCCAGGCTCCAGGCTTGGAAGCCCCAAGGACTTGAACAACTTCACGACCCTGTTGAGCAGCCTCAGTCGAAATAAAAAAACATGTCCTTTGGATCGAGCGTACATCAAGGATCGGCCTCGCTTCAACCGTGCCAGGTAAATCAAGTTCTTCGATTTTGGTGATGAAAGTATTATAAGTTTGGACCACTCTCCTGGCCGCCTCAACTAGTTGCATGAAGGCTCAGAAATCATCAGTCATAAAAGATGTGTACGTACCATTCAAAGTGTCATTGGCTAGATTATACAGTGGTACAAGTTCTTGTATCAAAGAAAATAGGAGCGAGGTAGCCCAGTGAGAGCCGGTGTTAGGATTGTGGACTGGCTTTTCTCTCAGCAAAAGCCCTGCGCACAACGTCTTCAGGAAAATTTATTGACCACAAAGAAACAAGACACATACCGAGTGCCACCCTTTGAGGCGCATGTAAGAACCTTTCGGAGGTTAAAACAGGATTTTGTAGAATTAGAGAAGAGGAAAAAAGCGCAGGTATGCCATCAAGAAAATGGTTTTGGGTACCAAGTTTCAGAACATCCCGTAGAATGTACTCGATGGCTGATGGTGTTTTTTTCTTCTCCTGGTATGTTATTCCTTTATACGGAGTTAATACCGCAGCAAGATACATTCGGGCTCTACCCGTTGGATCAGCGTCGATGGCAGAGAGATAGCTCGAGTGTAATAATGGTATTGGAGAGATTTCATTTGGATGAAGCAGGTTATGGGTGATTAAAGCAGCAGTAAGGGCGATATCACGGGAAGCGGGAGGAGACGAGAAGGCTGCCAGTATATGGGGTGAAATAACCGAAAATATCGAGTCATAGAGAGAGAAATCTGTGATAAGTTGGATCGCAGCAAGGGGGTCACGTCCTAGTTAATGTACTTCAGGCAGAAACGACAGAAGCAAGACGACGAACAAACCCTTCATCATTTTCGAAAGTTCCTCTCCTACTCTTTCACGAGCCACCTTTGTTACCAGAGCATACTTGTAAAAATGAGCATGCGTATGAAAGAACTAAACAGTAAAAGACCCACCTGAATATTTGGATCCTTCACAGCTTCTGCTACTTCGGGCACAATGTCGAAGCCAAAACGACTAGCAAACCTAACACAACGTAAGACGCGTAGTGGATCATCTAGGAATGTTTCTCTTGGTGGCAGTGGTGTGCGAATCACTCCATTCCTCAGATCCTCAAGTCCCTATAAGTTCCATGTTGGCAGAAGACAACACCCAACAGCATGGATAATACCTTTCCTGTGTGATCTTCGACCTCGCGGGTATGTACATTATAGAACAGCGCGTTGATAGTAGTATCTCTTCGTAATGCATCTTGCAGAGGAGTGCCAAAGGTCTAGCATAGCTAACTAACGGCTATGGGGATGGTTCGAAGTGTACATACCACTTCAGATGGAATTCGACTGTCTTCAGCATATTCCTCGCTTCTAAGATTAACAAGGTCAACGTCTAGGCCTAAAAACCTGAAGGTTGCTGTTTCAAGATGCTTCGATTGGTCTGGATTTTGGGCAATTTTACTTATGCTTCCAGTCTTGATGCCCTTTCTGAGAGCATACTCGGATAAGTACGCAGCAAATGTGTAGCCCATCATGTCGCTTAGTGCGATATCGATGTCATTACTGTCGGCGCCAAGCAGCTGGAAAAATGGTAAGCCATACCTTAAAAAGTGGCACGGGAAGGCTTATAGTACTAGCCTTGTCTCTAACCCATCCACCTGCTATTCTGCAAGAAGTTGTTATGCCTTTTTCTTCCCTCAAAGCCTTCGTACAATCATCCAGAAGTTTGCAGATCTGAGCTTCCTTATCTGTCAAAGTGATCTGCATCGCAGCTGGGATTGTGATACGACCAATGGAGCTACGCTGGAGAGACATAGAAGCGTGACGCCTTGTATAGATTGTGACTGGTACGAGGTCGAGAATAAACGAAGTTGATCTGCGAACCCACATACAAAGGAGTGAACGCTATTCACCCAGTTGCTTCGCGAACATGTGACCTTGGCAGACATGTGACTTGAGCCGAGTTTGTAGATTTAGGGGGCTCCTTACACCGAACCACCACCACGAGCTACGATCCGTGCTGAAGGCACGGATTTTGTAGCTTGTTGGGGGTTTTGCCCCCAAACCCCCTCCCCCAACTCAGCCTCCACCCAAACCTCACTTCATTTGGTTAGGGCTCCAAGTATGTATAGGTGATTCAATGCTTATAATTCCAGCCTCAATCTCAACTTGCTTGGCTGCAGCCTTGTTTAGTTAACTCAATGCTTCAATTTAGCTCCAATTTAGCTCTAATTTTGCCTTTGAGCTGCACTCTATGGTTGTAAAAGTTTGGCCAATAAGCAAATTCAAAGTGTGGGAAACTTTGTTATAATCGAAAACATTTGGCTTTTTTCACACCTTCAGACTTTCTTATACTTAGCATACTTTACCAAATAATGTGATATATCTAATAAAAATGTTCTATAAAAAATCTGAATTTACTGTTGAAATTGCTGAGAAAAGTTGAATTTAACAATAAATTAATCAGCATTGGTCATTGTCATGACCCGCATCAACACCCGCACCAACTCTAGGCCCTGGACCCCACACAACCTCCCTAAGCGCACTGGAACACCAGGACCCTTGTCAAACATACCCCCCATCAACCCCGGCGCCTGCACACACCCTCCATCAACCCTGGCACCCCAGCACACCACCCATCAACCCCCCATCAACCCTGGCACCCGCCTCCCACCGAGCTACCCCAACCAACCCACCTACCCAACCAACCAACCCTGACCACCCACCAATCACCTGGCTTCCTGCACAATCATCCCTGAACGTCCCGCATGATCACCCCTGGCGCCATTCAACACCTCAGGTACACAGCCCTGCACACCAGCTCTGATCAACAACCCCAGGACTGAACCTCTCCGAACCAATCCTGGACCTCCCTATTTAAACTTTAGTGATCTGTTATGGTAGTCTTGATATTACCTTTGCCATTACTTTGTCATACCTCCATTTCATATGAGCTTGTTTGTCTAACTTGTCTGCCAATCTATATCTTCTTTTCTCTCCAAGTCTCCCGGTCTTTCCTAAGTCTCTTTCTCTCTCTTCACCTCAGTTTCCCAGACTTCATCTCAGTCTTCTGGTTCTTCCTATCTCGTCTCCGCACACCTCCCTTACCACCCCCCTTGTTTTCCAGACTTTGCCCAGAATTCCGACACCCTCTTGCTCATTCCCTGGTACTCTGTGCACTTCCAGAGCACTCCCCACCCATTCAGACTTCCTCCAGAACTCCTGCTCTCTATCCAGGACTACTCTTGCAGACATCAAGTCTGCCTAGTAAGGACCCACTTACAGTTGGAAGCCCCTGTAGTTAGCGGAACCTGACAGTCATCACAGAAAATTCTCAGGAGTTGTTGCATTATATAGAGGCAAGATGTGCTGCATGCTTTTGGCATGCAGCTAGCATCACATTGGGGGCTTTGCCCCCAAACCTCCTTATATGCATCATCATCCAAAAGACCAAGAGCCTTGCATGTTTCCTTATAAGTTGGATAGATGTGGCCATTGACTGTCCTAAGATGAGCCCATAAGGTAGAACCTCCCTCCTTGTGTGGATAAAGCAAAGTACATCCTTCCAATGACTGTTCCTCTTTGTCTCTCCTTCCAAGTTCTTCTAGTTCTTCCATAGACAAACTTAGTTGGAAAGTTCTAATAGGTAGTGTTGTTATTGGGAAAATTGGCATTGGCATCAAATCAAGCAGTGAGTGCAGTCTTGTCCAAATTAGCTCTAGCAGCTACCATCTCCAAAGGTTCATTATTCTGAAAGTATACTTCATGTTGACCTTCAAAGTGCACAAGTAACTAATAGACTGAAGGATATTCAGCATGCATATTGAATTCAAAGATGTAGTTTCAGGTGCTGAAATATATCTGGCATCCAAATATTCCTTGATTTTATCCCTCTGTACTTGTAAATGTACTTGATGGCCTCTATTAAGGCACAGATCTCCACATTAATGTGGTATCAATATTTGGCTGAGAGATAGGGATTGTATGGGACAATATTATGATTGTTATAACAATAACTATGCTTTTCAAAAAAGCAGCCATTGTTAGGTCTGGCATACTTAGGATAGCCATCATCACCATACTGGGTAGTCTTTTGAAATTTCTTTGAATATTTCTTGGAAAATTTGCCATCTACTATGCACTTTACATGAGAATAAGCAGTTCCACATGGACCATGGACCATGGACCATATTAATAGTAACAACCTAATAACAAAGGCAAGTAACTAAATAAACATTTAAGCAAAGCCAATACCTAATACAATTGAGGCTGAGTAATTTGAGCAGAGAAAATAGTATCCACATGAGCTGCATCCAAAATTTTGTCTTGATGATGAGAAAAGATCAAGATATGCATATGTAGAAGTCCTCTGTTTTAAAATTTGATGATATGAACATGAGCTATACAGTTGCCAAAAAGCACTTCCTTAATCTCTTTCAAAAGAGCATTTTTCTTGAGTTCAAATACTCTGGCAACCATATTTGGTTGATTAAAGGCTGTTTGTTTTTTTTTCATTAACTCTAAGTTTTTTTTAAAAGAGCTTCTTTGATACCAGACTACCTTGGATTAGCAGTCATAGTCAAAAAGATATCAGGATTTTGAAAATGTCTGCAAATAGCCATAGAATCCTGAAATAATTGCTGCATATACCATTCACTTCCAGTATAAGTAGCAGGAAGAATAACACAGTGGCCTTGTTGGGATAACTCTTCATCTCCAGCTGCAGAATCAACTACTCTTTGGTAGACTTCAGCTCTGATTTTTTTTTATTATGTCTGACCCAAGTAAGTTTTGTTTATTCAATTGAAGCCTATGCATCAACAACATATTGTTGAAACAATCTACCACTCCAAAGCAAAGCAGCATTAGCTTCTAAAGATCTTTGTTGGAGTTGGTATGCATAGTAAGCAGTTTCAGTGATGTTTTGTGTCCTGCATTGGCCTTGTAGTCCTGGTTGAGAAGGAATATTCAAGTGAAATCCATGTTCTCCAGTTGGAAAGATGATAGTGTAGTGCAATAGAGTGTAATATGGATGCAAATGACTGATTTGCTTTAATTGACCTTCATGCAAGTGTGGGATTATGTCACAGTAATCTGATTGCTCTTCTGAGCCATCTCCTAGGATAATAGCAGCAACTTCCTCTTGTTTATTATAGCATTGATGGTCTCCAAAATCAGCTCTAAGTTTGACAGAAAGCCTTTGTGGTTGGCCTTCTGGAACTTCTCTCATAATTTGCCTAGCTTGCTTGTATAAGTCAATATAAGGATTGACTCTACTGAGCATATTCTGCAAAGAAGCCATTATTTGAGGACCAATTTAGGATTGCTTTGTTGATGCAAAGCTAATTGCTGATTATAGTCATAGAAGTAGAGTTGTGCATATACAGGATGATTGCCTTCAGTTGGAAGCAAAGCACCTGTCAGATAATAGAGCTCTCCACTGATTCTAAAGCTGTATGGTCCAGGAGTATTGGTAAGAGCATGGTCAATTTTAACTCCTAGAGATGTAAATGCAAAAGCTGCATTGTATTGATAAATAAATGCTTTAAAAGCATCAGTAAGAGGGTGATGACCATAAAGCAGATTTTGTAGTTCTAGTGGAGCATCTCCAAGTCTAGGCAAATCAACTTGGCCTTGTAAGCAGCACATGCCAAACTTTGAAATATGTCTAGTAGAGTTGGTAAGCTTTTCAACATTCTAATGTAGAGCCTGACAATGTGGATATATGACATTCATAGGACTAAGAGAATGAGATGAAAGTTCATTCAAGTAAGGCTGTCTTGCTCTTGGGAGAGCATTCCTAGTTTGGACATGACCAATAGGTGCAATAGCTTGAGGCTCTAATGGAATCTGTGAGATAGAAAGTTCTAGTTGTTCTGCTTGTATCTGTTCAGCAGGATCATGAACATCAGGATTTGGTTGCCTAAAATCATCCTCATTGTCTATAGGTTGTTCCAAATACTCCAAAAAATGTTGCATCATTTGATTAAAAGCTGCATAGATATTTTCCAAGTCATCCTGAGAGGTATGTCTTGAAGGACCTAACCCATCTTCAAATTAGCTATATGTTGTTGGTTCCAAGCTTGTAAAATCCTTTGAGCCCTAGCTTTATTCAAAGGTCTATGCTCAGAATTGAAATCTATATGCTGTTTATCTTTGTTAGCTGAGATAGCCTTCAAAAGTTGCTTTTATCTGACTTCTTGTCTCAATTCCTGCTCTTCTTCTCTCCCTTGCCTTCTATGATGCAAGATAGCCATTGCTTGTTCTATACTATCCATATTTCTGAGCCTTTGTTGCTCCTCCAATGCTGCTTTTGCTTGTTGCCTGTCCTGCTCTTCAGCTATAGCAATATGTCTCAGTCTTTGTTGCACTTGCAAGTCTGCTAATGCCTGCTCATATAATTTGATGGTTTTTCTGCTGATTGATCTGTAATAGTCTATCTCTTCTTTTAAGCAAGATAGGAGTTAGTGGAGGTAGCATTATTCTAAGCATTGAATTCTGTAAAGGAGCATCCCATCCTTCAGGCAAAAAGTTTCTGGAATGACCACAGTAGGCTGATTGACTTGTCCTAGTCTATTGCTTTTTCTAGGTACAAGAATAGATGCAGGTGGTACAATTCTAGGCAGAGGATGCTGTAAAGGTGCATTGACTATAGTAGGCAGGCAGTAAGAAGTTAAGGAAAACAGTTGAGAGAAGGCAGTAAGCTTATGAAGCTTCTAGAACTTAGCCACAATTGCTAAGGATGCAGGTCAAGAGCATGAGGCAGCAGACATTGGCACCAGCAACAAAAGTGTACCCAACCCATATGGCATTATTAAAATAAGAGAGTCAATAAGAGCACTATAAAGTTTAGTGCCAAGAGAGAGAAGTGAGACTGCTGGGAGGGCTCCTTTGTTCCAAACCACCACCATGGTTGAAGTTCAATCCTGTACACCAACAGAATGAAATAAATCTCTTCCTTAAGCAAACAAGTTTTGCAATGACAGGGACAATGATTAGCAAGCATATATAAAAAGGAGAAAGACCCCCCACTCTAAATACCAACACAAAGTTAGATAGTGAGCTACCGAATGAAAAGAACCTGGAACCCATAACAAGCCAAAAATGTGATTCCAATACTCAACCCTTAAAACAGGCCTCCCTACCCAAAACACCAGGCAAATACACAAAAACAACTGCTATAACCAAGACTGACATACACAATATACATAATTTAACACCAATGACAAGCTAAAAGGCCCCTGCAACCAAAATACTACAACAAAACAAAAGAAAGAGTGACCAAACGCAGAGGAATTCACACCCAAAAATGGCTATAAGCCAATCAAAAGTCCAAACCCTAATGTATAATGACAGACACTGATAGCTCCCCACAACACATGAAAAATGAAAGCCCACATAAACCATACAAATGATGGAAGAAAGTAACTGAACCCAGGCAAACAGAGACTCAAAAATGAGTAGCAAAGCACAAGACTGCCCAAAAATGTAAGACAATCTAAAAAACCAAAACAAAACAATAAGACCACAGAAGATCTGGAATGGAAAAGAGAAAAAACACGCCACACTACAGGGAAAGAAAGCAAAATACTATGGCAACTAAACTACCTGAAACCAAGAAAAATCCAAAACCAGGTTTGAATGCCCTAATGAATGAGCTCTAGCCTGTAGAGAAGAAAAATAGGCCTGCATCAAAAACAATATAAAGCACAGAACTCGCAGTAGACTCAGCCACCTATATCCCATACTGGAAAGCAGAACTAAACCAATGTCTCTCAAACAAAGGGCCCAAAGGAAAGCTTCAAGGTTACTAGGCCCAACTTCAGCAACATCAGAACTAGTGAAGAGTAAAGAGACAGACCAAGGTGACAAAAAAGTGAAAGAAAAAGAGAGCAGTCAAGAAGGTATGGAAAATACACTAAAAAAGCTGAAATAGTCACTACCCAGATAGAAACAGACCCCCAGAGCGACTACACACCAAAGACACCCCTATGCATGCTAGGAGGATGGAGATCTTAATGCAATGGAGGAAGATGTAGGGGCAAGATGGAATAGCACATTTAGAGAGTAGTGTGGAGGCAGAAAGAGTCAATTATGACAACATTCCCATAGTGAATAGAGAATGCACAGGAATTAGAAACACAGCAGCCCTGACAACACCTACTGCCTAAAAATGCATTCAATACAGAACTTCCCTGATGCAACCAGAAGGAGGCCACTGCCCCAACAAAAGACCAAATGAGCACCCCTTGGAGGCTGCACAAAACCAAGCTCCACCATACACAACTCTGGATCATACAGCTCTCACCCTGATCCCACAGGGAGGTTTTCCAGAGGTTCATGGATGGACCAGTAACAGCATCTTCAATGGAGTTGACCAGGAGACAGTGCAGGAATGGAAGACTGATAGAGTATATAAATGCTTCATCTACTCCCTAGATGCCAGGGTAGAAACAGACAGGTCAGCAATGGCTGACAACTTCTAGAGAACTATAGCCAAACTCTTTGGCACTCAGGAAATCCAAGTAGGTGAGACACTAGAAGCCCATAATGGGCTATTCAGGTCTCTGTGGCTCTACATCATGGCGGCCCCCCTCAATATAGCCCAAGCATTAGTACAGAGGAGGGTATAGTCAATGCTGAAAGCAACCTTTATAGCAATACCTTTCACACCCCACACATCATCTTACACCTTCACTCTTGCAAACTTCTGGGTTCCTGTGAACAAACAGGGTGGAAGGAAGATAGCTGATTTTGTCTGCAAAACAATAAAAACAGTTGTAAGCTTCTAGACTTTCTCACCCAAAATTTCTCTGTGGACGCAAATGACTTTGAAGCAATACGGCCCAAGAAAATGCTTATGTACCATGGCAATGCAGTTATAGCAACACCATTGATAATTGCATGCCCAAAAAACTCAGGCTCAGAGGTGCTATGGAACATCTATATTCCACTAGTCATGCAAGATATCACAGTCCACAATAACTAGCTAACAATACTAAGAACTTTATAGTACTACATCCCATCCATGTTAGTGGGAACTATCCACACATTCAAGTGCACAAGGTGCAAGAGCATAGACCACCCTGCAGGTCTCTGCCTATTCTCTAGAATTCTATGTTAGAACTAGAATAGAATAGTGGTGTATAGACCGTCGTCTACAGCTAGATGAATACACAGTAAGTTCGTGTCCTCAGTGAATGTAAACACAACTGAGTTGAGGTACCTAGATGAATACACAGTAAGTTCGTGTCTAGGTACGATTCCGTAAGTATGATGTTCATGTAGGATAAAGTATTTAACGTACTCTCAGTGAATGTAAACACAACTGAGGGTACTAGTGTCCATGAGTGCTAGTTATAAGTAATCTATAGACAAAGCAGTTATGGCCCTGGCCCTTGACAATGGCTCGGGGTAATAGACAAAGCAGTTATGGCCGTGGCCCTTGACAATGGCTCAGGGTATTACCATATCACACCGTCACACTGCGGTGTGCCAACACTCCTCCTTACTACGAGCCATTGCAGTTCTCCTCCTCGCGTGTGGGTCATGGTGGAGCCTAACAGACTCCAAGGATATGCCTGAGTCGAGTGAACAGTGGTTTTGGTAAGGCCTTTGTGAACATGTTGGCGACGTTGTCCTTGGTGTGGACGTATTTTATAATGATATCGCCCATCCGTGCATGTTCTTGGATGAAATGGTATTTTATGTCAAAGTGCTTGACGCGGGCGTGTGCAGTTGGGTCTTCAGATAGCAGGATCGCTGCCTTGTTGTCACAGAAGATAGTGGTTGGATTCTGTGTAAAGTCCCAGCCAATCTCCTTCATAAGCATCCGGAGCCAGATGCATTCCTGAGTCGACTCGTACACTGCCATGTATTCGGCTTCGCAGGAAGAGGTGGCCACTGTCTTTTGCTTTCTTACTGACTACGATATTGCGCCGGTACCTAAAGACCAAGTATATCCACTCGTACTGCGCCTTGTGTCCAGGCAGCTGGCCCAGTCCGCATCCGTGAAGCCTCTGAGTGTGATCGATAGACCTCCGAGGCGTAGCTTCAATTCTCTTGTCCCTTTTAGGTAGCATACCAAACGTATCCCGGCATTCCAGTGGGACCTATCATAGTTATCCAGGAACTGAGAGAGCTGTTGAATGGCGAATGCTATGTCCAGTCGTGTGGAAATTGCGATATAGAGGAGGCATCCGACTAATGATCTGTAGGGTAACCTCTTAATGTCATCCTTCTCCTCCTGTGTCTGGACATCGCGATTTGGTTGTCTAAGTTTTGAGCCTGGGTCCATCGGCACAGACAGTGGGTATGCATCTTTCTGTCCGAATTGTTGCACAACGCAGTCAATAAATGCTGTTTGGCACAGTGCTACTGTGCGCTCCTTCCGATTCCATTGCACTGAGATGCCAACAATGTGTCGTGGTGTGCCGAGGTCCGAGATTGTCCACACCTCGCGCATTTGGGCTTTCAAGTAGTTGTTCTTGGCTTTTTGAGCTAGCGATAGAAAGGAAGTCGTCCACATGTACAGCAGCAATTATAGTGCCTGAGGGTGATCTTCTGTAGTATATGCAGGACTCGCTAGCTAGACGAGTGAACCCCCATGAGATCATCTGGTCGTTTAGCGTCTGATTCCAAATCCGTCCAGCCTGCGTCATCCTGTATAGCCCTCGCATTAATACACACCCAGTCCTCCCTTCCGGGTTCCTTGAACCCCTCGGGTTGCTCCATATACTGGACTTCATCATCGGGGAGGATTCCATAGAGGAAAGCAGTTTTTACATCGATTTGTGTTGCATCCCAGCCCTCAGTGGCTGCAATGTGCAGGAGGATTTGCCACGACTCCATACACGCTGTTGGTGATGTGGTTTTGTGGTAATCTTTTCCATATATTTGCTCGTACCTTTGAATACTAACCGCACCTTGTACCTGACAGGCTTACCATGTTCGTCTCTTTTTACCTTGAAGACGGGGCGACCTTTTTGCACTTGGCATCCGCGGGGGACTCCGGAGCGAGGGATAAGTCGATATACCTTCATGTCCTTTAATGACTGTATTTATTCGCAGTAGGCATCTTCCCATTTCTGCACGTTGGGGCCATTTTGGGCGTCTTTCCACATCTTGGGCTCCTCTTCATCGTTGACCGGGAGGGGTTTGAAGTCGCCTAATTGCAAGATTGCAGCAAGTATACGATCATGATTGACCTCAATGTTATTGTCTGTGGGCGCAGGCACTTGTTCATTGTTAGTGGCAGTGTTGTTGGTCATACTTTGTATCCGTTTCTCTGTCCTCGTCTGCCTCAGTCTTGCTTCACCTCCCCTTACTTCCTCCATTACCTTCTCAAGTCAAGTGGTCGGTCGATTGTGTCCTTGGGCTGCCTTTTCAGTTGGTTGACGATCACGAGTTGATCTGCGGAGGTCTGAGGCAGTTTGGGTTGGTTCATCATTGCCATGTGGTGGTTGCTCTAGTTGATGAATGCTTCCGACCAGTCCTCCTGGATGTACCTGTACTGTCGTTTCCATCTCATAGTCGAAATCATCGTCCGTCTCCTGTGGTGTCAGCGAGGCTGATTTCTCTAGGTCGTCGAGTGAGGGAATAGGGTGCTCTGTAGGCTTTGGAGGAGGGAGAACGTTGCTGAATGATGATGATGATCCTTCGTGGCGCTCAATGAATCTTACATGATAGGACTGGTACACCTTCCTGTTCATCTTGTCCCAGCAGCGGTATGTTTTTGAGTTCTGCCCATACCCTATTAATATGCATTTGATAGATCTTGGCTTCACTTTGGGGTTGTGTGTTTGTATGAAGACAAATGCACGGCACCCGATCTCATGCATATAGTCGTATCTGGGTTCGCGTCCAAACCACAACTCATACGGAGTCTTGCCGTCCAGGGATTTGGTGGGGGTCTTTGAATGTAGGTGAGCGGCTGTGATATAGAACTCGTCCCAGAGGAACTCTGGGCAGTTGGCATCGATTCTCATGCTTCTCGCTTTTCCCATCAGAGTCCTATGCATTCGTTCAACTCGGCCGATGTGTGCCGAGGTGTATGGCGCACTGTGTTCATTTAGGGTTCCCCTTGATTTCAGCTACCTGTCCATTTTGTTGCTGTGGAGTTCGCCATCGAAGCCGGTGTGGTATTTTCCTACTTTCTGTCCCGTTTCTGCCTCACGGGCTAGTTTCCACCCTTTTAGTGCAGCAAATGCCTCGCTTTTTGCCTTTAATGGGATAGACCATGCCATGTTACTGTAGTCATCAACGATGTCTAGTATGTATTGGTTTCCTGATCTAGATTGCACGTTTACTGGACCCATCAGATCTGCCCAGACAATCTCAAGTCTCCGCTGCCCTCTACGCCCTTCTTCCCGCATCTTTGGCACTGGCGTCCTGATCTGTTTGCCCAGGATGCAACTATTACATTTTGGTGGGGAGGAAGAGTGAAGGGAGGGCGCACCTTTGATCTTATGATTGCGGGCTAGGTGTAGGATGGCTTGGTAGTTAGCGTGACCAAGACGGCGGTGCCATGTTTCGGTGTCAACTCCTTAGTATGCGATACAGGCACTTTCGACATTTTCTGACAGGCTGATGGTGTAGAGACCCTTTTTCTCAATTAAGGGGCCTCTAGCAATGGTTTTATTGGTGGTGCGATCTGTAATCTGTACTTCTTTGTTGTCAAAACGGAAGTAGGCATTGGAGTTGTTTGCGATTTGACTGGCTGAAATGAGGCGAACGGTGGATTTGGGAACATACAGGGCTTTTTCAAGGGTGAGGAGTTTTCCTTCTGTGGACTTTAGGATGATATTGCCGACTCCACAGGCTGAAATCGTGGACCCCCCTACCCCCTTTATGGCCTTTGGGTCAATGGGTTGGAGATTACTGAAGTCTGACTTGAAGGGGAATATGTGTACTGTTGCGCCAGTATCTACAAAGAACAGGGTCTCGGTGGTGGCAGTAAGTGCTGTCTCACTGGGGTTTCTGGGCGTCATTGTGGGTGACTTGGCTGAGCTAGAGTCGATTTCCTCCTCCTCCATGATGACAGCCATCCAGCCCTCCCATTCTGCGTTGTCGGTCAGTAAGGCTTCAGGGGTTTCATCTGTGACAAGGCCAGCGAAGCTCATAGCCGAGTCCTCGCTCAGGGTTTGTAGCCTACCCAAATCACCTTCTTCAACAAGGTAAACCTTTCCTTTTGGCCCGGTGAGTTGCGTGTACACCTTGGTACCGATCACACCTTTTCCTTTCTCATTTCGACTAGCAGCAGCTGCACGGGCAGCATCGCGTGCAGCGTGGAAACCTTCCTTCTCCATTGCACCCCCTGCATGAGCACAGAAACGCACTTTGTGGCTACCGCATGGTCAGTTGTGTGCGGCGCATGTTCTGCAGCACTTTGCACCGGCAGCGTGAGCGTGGCCTGGGAGGTTGGGCTTGGACGACCGGAAGCGCCCCTTTGTGGTAGCAACTAGGGCAGTGTTGGTGGAGAGGCCAGAGCCCATTGATGAGCCCCCGGTTTAGCCCCACGCATTTTAAGCCTCTAACGCACTAATACTGACCCAAGGCGGCAAGACTCTAGCAGCCCCCTACGAGCAAGTCCCCTTCGCAGCACCGTCGCATCCTCGCAGCAAACTACAACACCTACAAGCAACGGTAAAACTACTCACGTGACAGTTAGCCTTGCCGCCTGCTCCATGGGAAGTCACGGACATCACCAGCTCGCAGGCTCTCCTCCCCACGAGGAGTATCCCACTACCTCCAAACTCGACGCATCCCGGTCACGTGACGCATCACAACCCCTACCGACACGTGCCGCTCCCACCAGATAACTAATGAAAACCACGCCATCACCCCTGCATACAGGCTCCACACTCCGCCGGCATTCTCTGCCGCCACCGGCAACTCACCGCCGGCTCGGCCTTCCTTTTCGAGTCGGAATATGTCCATATTTGACTCAATGATGACAGATGAACAACAGCTGACACTTTCAGTCACCACCGCCACACGCCACATTACAATTTAG
>JAGGAT010000372.1:0-34707 GCA_017657195.1 Termitomyces sp. T70a
AGTGGTTGGATGGGGGGGTTGTTGGTGGGTCTCGGGGTGGGGGAATGGTGGGGAGGGGTTTGGAGTTGGTGGGGGGTCGTGACAGACAGCACCTTCGGTCACATTGAAGCAGAGCTCGTGCTTTGGAAATGTTTTAGCTGCCCTTTTATCCTTCCCAGCATGTGCAGGCTGCAACCCTTGAACTTCTGCTACCAAAGTGATGCTGGTAATGAAGACGCTTCCTACTAGGGTTTCCTGGGCTACTTGAATGACTATCGGCAGGGATTAATTCAAACTCTGTTCCAGAATAGCCCAAAAGAGCTGACTCCTGCATACCTGCTGCTTCTATCCCTGCATCTCAGGCAATGTTTTGGTTAATCTATCTTGTTTGTTGTAGCCACGGCGGACTACATTGCAGTATATAAGCTGGGCAAGTGGCTTTTCTTGTGATTCCATCATTCACTATGCAATTCAAGGCTCTCTTCATCCATTGCCTCATTTGTTGCTGCTTCCACAGCTCAGACATTTTCTATGATAGAGAATGAAATCAGCATGAAGATCGCATCCAAACTCATTGATTCCAACACCATGATCCATGATTTTCCTATACTGGGTGCGGCATGGTCAAACAAGCTATGATCTGCACTATCTTACTCTTGGTACTACACATGACTCTGTTCTGACCCATATCCTATCCCTTTAAACAGGCTATTCACTACTCTGCCATAGCTCTTATTGATAGCACTAACAATACTACATATACCACGGATGTTGGTTGCTATATCTCCCCACGCTTTTCTCAAGTTTCTAATTGTCGATTCAATGACTTCCAATACCAAAGGTATGAGGATTCTACTAGACCTTGAGACTTTGCAGCCCATGGTCACATCTTCTTTGAAAGGTATAGTCGCACACCTGTTGGCTGCAAGATCTTCCTTGCAGAGATGTCCCTTGTCTTATCAAAATCTCCTGTGATGCATTTTTAAATGTGTTCAATGACCATATCTCGGTGCATCCTTGAGCTAGTTTATATTGCCACAAAGAATTTCTTTGGCATTTTTGTGCTCAGCCAAGGGTCATCAAGGAAGTTGAGTCTGTGGAAGAACTCCATGTTTCGCCAAGTCATGAGTATCTATTAGCTAGACTACAAGTGACCATAGCTATGGCTTAGCATAACTATATCTCACTGTAGTGGCACACTAATGGTGTGGAAATTATAATACAGAGTCTCTGATAACTTGGAAAACTGACAGTACTCCATGGTCACACTAGGCATTGGCGTTTTCATCAAATATATCCACATTTCAATCTTGAACTTGAGATGTCTAAGACATAACCAATATAACAAACCCTCGTTTTTCCCAGTATAGTGTTAAGACTACTTTTATATTAACCTGTAGAATAACAATGAATCTACAGGGTGCTATAAGTAAAATAACAATAAGGTAAATAATGCTAAGAGCTCACTCTCAGTTGTCTCGACAAATGTATTAAGACAGCTAAGAGTTGGCTATGCTGACATGAACAGATGTGTGCTGCAAAAATAAAGTCTAACATAAAGACAAGTCATGCAATTTTGGATGTGCAACTTGCACAGAACCAATGGCATCTCTGAGGATTTTGGTAATGAAAGCAAGGACATTGCTCAATCAGAAGTAAGCAACAAGAAAGAAAAAACTCCAGACAATGCTTAGAGTGTAATTCTGGATGGAGGAGAGGTTGTGGAGGTTGATGTGTTGGCAATGCATATTATGTTACTGAGTCTAACTTATGAGTTTTTAATACCCATGACAGCCTATCTCATGTACAGAAACAATTTAGCTGGAGATACATACATCCTCAGAAAGGATGTAAAAAGTAGCCTTGTATGTATTGCTTGTTACACTGGCCAGTGTGTTCCCAGAGGACCAACCTGCTTTGTCTTTACACAAGACCAGTATGCTTTGTCCACCTCTCCTTGTCCCTTTTAAAATTAGGAACAAATACATATAAAACCTACATACCAACCAACACCCTTAGTCCCTTATGTGAGACTAAGAGTTACTTACATTTACAACTATGCCAAACAAAAAATAACTCAGATTCTCATTGATCTATTATTTCTATTGTATCTATTGTGTCTCCATTTGTAACAGTATAAGGAGTTGCACAGGATTTATCAACTGATTCATTTGTAAAGACACAGAGTGTCTTATAACATATGTGAAAGTGAATAGTCACAAAGTTTGGGCCTTCTGGTATCTGGAGAGCACAACTACAAAGGTTATGCCTCAAATCTGCTATGTACACACTATTATTGTGCAACTGGAGACAGTGGACAGTTGTGTGCCTATCTACTTTGGAACATATGCCAGCATAGGATGTTGTTGACATTGATTGGGTGAGTGTGTAGATATTGTCAATTTTACAAGTATAGTATGATGCATCCTGTAAATGCTGGATTAGTGCACCAGAAGAGCAATTAGCCTTGCCAGAGGCTTCAGGAACCACTGGAACCATGCCAAATCACATGTAACAACCACTAGTTTGTGCAACAAGGAAAGATATAAAGAGAGGGGATTTTGAGTGAGGAAGACAAGGAATCAATTACTTATGGCTTGGAGTCTCAGGGTTGGGCATCTAGACCTTCAAGCATTCACTCACTTCGAGTAAAACTATTTGAACCATATTTGAGTGCAGACTTAGTCCCAATTGAATTGAATCAATAAATTATTAGACTTTCAATAATTTGTTGTATCAATTCTCTTGCTACAATTGGCCATGTTAGATGGAAATCTCCTCCAAAGCCTATAATAATTCCACCCAAGGGCTTTTCTAACAGCATGATATAGATACAGAGTCAACAACATTTTTATGCTGCATTGAACCTTAATCCCAGATTACAAGTTTTGTTTTTGCACTATGACTTGATGCAAACCTGTCTTTTGTTTAAAGTTTGTAATAGCAGTATCTAAAGCAGGAATTGGGATTTTGAAGCGTGGATGAGCAGTGCCCTATGTCTCATATTATATCCCTGCCGGGGCTTGGGCCATCTGGCATTAGGAATTTTGGGTTATACCCTCTAATAATATTTGGACGCTTTTTGAATGCAATTCAATCAAGAAAATTTACTCTATTTATCAATTTTAAAAGTGCGCGCGTCGTGTAATTAAGCCCTACGCATCGAGGGAATAAAAGGAAATGGTGGTTTGATTTCAAATTAAACTAACTGATAAAATCTTTAAATTCGCATCGATAGATATCGATAATATGTTGCCAGAAAGTTGCCAGTGAAACCTCGTGTAATTAAAGTTGACCTCGGAACATCGTAGCGAAGATCATAAGCTTTGGAAACTTTATCACACCCTTAGCACGCTTGTCCCCGCTTGCATATCAAGCTGGCGACCCTTGAACTTCTGTTACCAAAGTGATACCAATAATGAGAACCCTTCCTACCTGGACACTACTCAAACAGCTATTAGCAGGGATCAATTCGAACTTGGTTCCGGAATAGCCCAAAAGGGGTCTGAGTCCTGCATGTCTGTTGCTTCCTTTTCCTGCGTCTCGGACAATGTTTCGGTTCATTCATAGCTGTGTTCTGCGAAGCGGGATCATGAATACATGTCATAACGTGACTGTACGAGAGGTAAGCTGCATTTGGTGATTCCAATGATTAGATGAGCTTCGAAGAGATCTGGTGTTTCTTGTATGGTTCGCAGCCTCGGCGGACCCCATCTGCAGTATATAAGAGGTGCGAGTATCTTTTCTTGTGACCAGGATTGTTCACTATGCAATTCAAGACCCTCTTCGTCGTTGCCTCCTTCGTCGCTGCCTCAGTCGCTCAGACCTTTACTATGGTAGAGAACAGCATCGACAAGATGGTTGCACCCGAAGTCTACAACTATAACGCCATGATCCAGGCTTTCCCCACGATGGGTGGTGGCACGGTCGAACAGATTATGGTCTGCATCATTCACCTCTTGGTATTACACAAGACAGTATTCCTAATCCTATCCTACTCCTTTTCATAGGCTATCCATAACTCTGCCACAGCTCTCATTGAGGCCGCTAACGAAACCGTACAGATCATGAACGTTGGTAGTTTTATCTCAGCCTGCTCTTCTCAGTAACATAACTCTTTATTCAACAAGAAAATGACTTCCAAATTCTCCGATACCGAGGGGAAGGAGATTCTAGATGACATTCAGGTTTTGATGCCTATTTTCATGAATTGCTTGCAAGGTCTAGTTGAACGCCGGCCGGCCATTCAAGCCCTTGATGGAGGAAGTGCCACTGCCATTATCAAACAGGATCTCGAAGACCTGAATCACTGCGCCGATGGGTTTATAATGGCTTTCAATTCCCGTGTTTCCGTGCGTCCTTGGCCTAGTCTCTGTCGTCGCAAAGAATCAATCTGACATTTATGGATTAGCCGGAGATCCTGTTGAGAACTACGCCTTGGGAAACCATTGGCGATTCCGCCCTTGTATCTGTCATGGAGCTCTATCAGACAGCGTAAAAGTAATTTACGCACAAGTTACGGTACAGAGTCTTTGACAACTTAGAAAGCTGGCAGTTCCCCGTATATCATGCCGTACATTGGACCTTTCACCGATATATCCACATTTGAACTTGAGCTTGAAGTGTTTGAAAGCTAATCAATATGACCAAAACCCTATTTTCCCATTTGTTATGCAGTTTCTGGCCAAGACTATGTGTGCGGTGTCAATCGAGAGAATGATTCTTTGCATTTCCCCCCCTCTTCTAGCTTGAAACGTTGAGCTCCAACCTAGATGACACAGATACCAGTAAGTATCAATCCGCAGTCTGTGTGTATAACGAACTCAATATTAGATACCTAGATGACACAGATACCAGTAAGTATCAATCTACGGTACGCGTAAGCATGATGTCTAAAGTCCATTGATGTGTGATTCGGCTCACCCTCAGTCTGTGTATAACGAAGTGAGGGTGTCCTTTGGGCTAGAGGGTTCTTATATACGTGAATGGCTGCATTGTTTAGCGTACGACAATGAAATGTGATTCGTGTGATATGTTGGAGGGGTCGCTTACTTACGGTGGCCGCGATAGATCGTGACATGGAGCTCCACCACTCGATTCGCTACGCATCGTTCAGTTATCGAGCTGAGTTTAGAAGACATCTACCTGATACATAAGTAACCCTCGGTGCGTATAAACCGAACAGGCCATCGTGTTCATTGTCCATCGCAATGGTCTCATCGACATCCCCAATATCTTCGTCTTTACGACGTCGTGCTTTCGCCATGAGACTCATTACCTGGCCAGCGACATTTCCCGACTGGGATTTCCATTGTCCCTCCCCGGTGTTTACCTATGCGATCCACTTGCAAGCTCTGAATGTTATTAGAAATATAACTGCACGCTGATTAGTAACACCTCAGTCGATTTAAGGCTGAGGTGTGTCCCCAAAACATGACTTCCGCTCCTAATTAATGTCACGCACCCTGCACGTGCACACCACGCGTCGCGCGACTCCTTCAACAAATGGTTTTCCTTTGTGTTACACAAAGCATTAGTCAAACGATGTCTTGACACAAGCCCAGGCGCACCACATAGCCAGGATTACACATGGAGCATTGAGACGCCGTGAATGAGATACTTTGTACTCGTCACACCTACATATACATCTAGATGCCTGTTATAGTTCTCATAACCGCAGGACAATCACTGCATTAATGGGGTAGTGGTAACCTGGGTCGTTGCCATCGCATGAAGTTGGATAACTTCGACCCGCCGGGGGTTCGATTCCCCCTTAATGCACAAGTTCTCATTTTACGTTACCTCCGGCCAGACTTTCATGTAATAAGCTTCAACTTTTTTTGCCTCTTCGGTGATTACGACACCTTGCCAGGCTGCAAGTGGCTGTTGGTCCGCGTGATTGTCACCGATTGATGATAACGACACTTCACGGGCCAGACCGAACAGCGTTCTTCTCAGCACTTCGTTGTTGACAGGCGACTTACTCACACTTTTTTGCTGGCCACTCTCATTCGCCTGCTACCCGCTACATAGACAATTTTCTCATGGTATCTCCCCGTCGTCTTCGTCTGCACCGCGGTACCCGCCTCGAGAGCGAATCAGACTCAAATGACGTTGACATGGACGTCGACGTCGACGTCGACATCGAGGTCCGCACTCCGCCTCCTGCCGTCATGCAAGCCGGCAGCGTGGACGAAGATGAGGACAGCGAAGGCACCGAGGACGGAGAGGGCGAAGGAGAACTTGACAAAGACGAACTTGAATCCAAAGGACGCGTACCTGCGACTACAGCCACCACCTCTGGCCCTTCTCGTCTCAAAATCACGCTCAGGATGCCCGTCTCGCGTACCGACACGCCCCTCGTTGAATCCGAAGACGAGGACGACGGGCTGGGATCTGAGAGTGAGGAGCTGGAGTCGGAGGACGAAGACGACGACGAGGAGCAGCCGAAGAGCAAACACCCACTTACGTCGAGACAAGCTGCGCTCGCTAGCGTGGTGGATCCCTCGCACGTGTCGCTTGAGAGTGTGCGAGGCAAAGGGAGGGGACGAGGCAGAGGGAGGTTGCTTGGGGAGGCGGAGATGAGACTGAGGGAGGAGGAGACTGCGAGAAAAAGGAAAAACTTTGTCGAGAAGAAGTTGGAGGATGAAAAGGTTATATTTCTATTTACGCTAAAACACGAACTAATACATTTACGCGGCAACCGCAGGCAGAAACGATTAACCGTCTACTAAAAAAACAATCCCGTCCACGTGGACCGGGCAAACGCGCCAAAGACGTCGTAGTGCCTCCTACAGCCGACGCCGACTCGGACGAAGGCAACGCCATGGAAGACGACACACCGCCAAACGAGCGCGAACCTCCACCTCCTCCGCCGCCACCAACAATGTACCGCTGGATCTCCACCACGCGCGTCCCTTCCTCCTTGTCTTCGTCTTCTCCCTCGACAACCACATCGACATCAGCAGAACCTCAGATGCACATAACGTTCTCTGTCCCGCCATCCATATGTGCGCCCCAGGACCAGGAGGACATTGCGATTGACCGACCGCCTCGTCCTACAAGCTGCGCTGCGCCTGGGTGTGGACGTCCGTTTAAGTATCGGCTCGTGAAGGATTGGACGAAGGGAGCCTGTGGAATGACGTGCTTGAAGGCACTGGAGGGGGCGTTGGCAGCGGGGTTGTGAGCGGGACTGCGGGGTGCGGTCTATCTAGTCCGTATCTGTATTTTATGTCACTATTGCTATTGCAGAGGACTAGTACTGTGTATCCTATATTGATCATTGAGAAGACGCGTTCTGTTATCCTATTAAGGCGTCCGAATGCGAGCATAAGCATAGTTGTAAACATTATTGCGATCACGACGAGAGAAAAGAAAAGAAGATTTCATACAATTAGAGACAGATGCATTAAGGGGGAATCGAACCGCCGGCGGGTCGAGTTACTTCACACAATGGAATGGCAACGACCCAGGTTACCACTACCCCATTAATGCTTGATGACATACTTCGACGCTGGCTATAACGACCCCCATTCGTTGTTCTCAACTGACAGAAACGCATCCCCGTAGAGTGAAGATGGACCGAAGGGCGAGTCCCAGAGTTACCAAATGTCCCGACTGTATATCGTCCACTCAACTTCTTTCTGTAGATGCTCGTCTGGTCCGAGAGACGAAAACATGGGTCTGTACCTTTAAGAAATGTAGTTGTCGTAGTTAATTCGGGCAAGGTGGATGGTGATTGCCCGGCGTTAATTCGGGCGAAGATCAAATCGCCGATCCCTTCACACTGTCAATTTACCTACCATTGTCTACACTCAGATATTAACCTGCGGGCAGCGGCGTTGATGACCTCGTCGTCTCACACTGCACTCGCAGGTAACTTATTCATTATGCCCCACGTCGCCTCACGTTGCCCTCGCAGTCGTCGATAGATTATTTACTCTCACTACGTCGTTTTCGAGATCCCCTCCCACCGTCCCTGTTGCACACAATTTGTTAGAGTTAGACACTAGAAGACGAAGTAAGTCCTCAGTTCAATATGCGATTGACTTGTTGGACTTAGTACGTTATCACATTTCACATTTATCACACATACACTCCGATGCAGGGCCACTACTGCATTGTGCCACTATATATCACTCGTCGTACTGTGAACAATGGTACATTGTTCACCTACATACATATATAAACGGACATTCGTGGATAGAGCACCCTCAGTCATTTATACCGGACTGAGGGTGAGTTATTTATGCACTATACACCAATACAGACTGCTAACTATACCGTAGAATTGTTCTAATACTGTTCTTAGGTACAGTTAATCTCAGTCATTTATACCGGACTGAGGAATTGTTCTAATACTGTTCTTAGTGTCTGACCTCCATACACTGTCTGGATTTCTAACATGACTGAGGATAGTAGCTACCTAGAAGACAAAGTAAGTCTGGGTAGCTACATCAGTATGTATTCTGTGTGTATAAATCAAGTGCTCACCCTCAGTTCAATATACGATTGACTGAGGGTGTCTGTAGAACTGTACGTGTATATATACGAATTGTAACAATGGTAATTTATGTGTCAGGGCCGTAGTGTGGCCAGTGACTGTTGAACAGTGAGACAAAGGAAGAGAGAAGACAGGGACGCAATAGGAGGGGCGATTTAGGTGGCCATGGTGTGCTTACCAACACAATTTCATTCTACGCGTATGTTTCTTTTAGTTCTCTCTTTATCTCGTAATCGTACCTATCCAGTCCCTCGTAGTTAGCTTGAGTTTCGGCCCCCACCCCCCTCTCTCGGGAGCGGGGTTTGCCGTCACTCGAGAACTTCTCTCAGGACTTGAGAAATTCTATTTCTTTCCGTCCTTTCATGAAGTCAAGTTAATTCATTCATCTTCTTTCAGTCCCTTGTCTCTTATCTCACTTTTACTTACTACTTCTTCTCATCGGCAGCTCCGAATTAATGAGGGAACTGCACCACTCGAATTTCTTTCTAGGTAAACATATTATATACCCGATTAATTGTGGAATTAACCAAGGAAAGAAATAAATACTCTCGTTCATTGTTTGTCAGGTCGGGAGGTAGTAGGAATGTCACGGTAACTACAACGACAGACACCGGAGTGATATCATAACTTGTACACAAACCATGCAGATCGGTCACCAAGCCCTGGTTTCTCGTCTTCGCGGGACGTCGTCGCTCGTATTACGGCCTTCTTTCTGTTCTGAGAGCTCAAGTAGACAATGTTTATGCCACCTAATATGAAAATAAGGACAGAAAAGATAAGAAACGTTATGGCCGCCTTTCGATAGAAAGGACCCGGAGAAAGCGTTCCGAGGAGCCACGTCGCGAGGATACCCCCGGAGTTGATCATGATGGAGCCGACGGCGTTCGCTGTAGCGCGGCGGGTGTACGGCGAGGCATTGTTAGCCCCCCATGTCCAGAGCGCCTGGGAAACGCTCTGGGCACCTGTCACGATTAGGAAGAGACTGCCATACTTGGCGTGCAGAGAATGCGAGGCTGTAATAAAAGGTGGATAGGATGATTTATGTAGAGAAAGGATAATCGAACCGAGGAAGACCGAAAAGCCGGCGGTCATGATGAGGGCTGAAAGCATGACGATGAGACCTCTGGTTCCATAACGATCTGAGAAGTAGGCTAAGATCATCGAGACTGTTGGCATTGTTAGTGCAAGATGTAGGGAGATCACGGTGAGTTACTAACAAAAGAACGATGTCGCAATAGGAGGAACACTGTAGAGCTGTGCTTGAGCCTTTGTATATCCGAGTTCAACGACAATGGAGGGTGTAAAACTGAATAGGTATTAGATTCATTTACCGACGACCTTGCAATACCGTAACTTACTACACGAGTCCAGATCCAATGGTACCTATGATCACAAATCGTCTAAGTGGAAGCGAGAGTCAAATAATATTGTTTCTTACCGGCGAAGAAGAGGATCACAGAGACCAACCACATCTGGGGAAGAGTAAACGCTTGCCTGACTTCCCGCCAGCTGAAGGCATCAGCATCATCGTCGCGGCCGATAGCTCCAGTTTGACGCAGTCTGGATATGACATAATCTTTCTCCATATTGTTCAGAAAGCGGGCATGTGAAGGAGACTGTGGCAAAGCAAAAAAAGCAAAGATCCCAAATAGTGTACTAAATAGGCCCTCGAGGATGAATATCCAAGCCCAACCTGGCCGCTTCCCAAGGCCGTCCATACGAATAATACCGTATGCAAGGAGACCGGAGAATGCTCCCGTTAAGACAGAAATTACTAAGACCGCTGATATCCTATATTTACTCAGGCAGGTGGCAACATTTTGTAATAAAAGGTAGAGGAACGGACCTCATTTGGAGATGGCGACGCGGGTACCAGAACGAGAGGTATATGATGACTCCAGAGAAGACGCTGCCTGGGTCACAGTTAAAGGGTGAAAGTAGGTGCATATCTAGCCCACCTTCAAGGAGCCCTAGGAAAAGACGACAAACGAGGAGGTCCGTGTACCTTTTGACGAATCCTAGATGGTATGAAGTATAAAATTCAATCAGGTGAGTCAGCCAACCTCAACGAACCTTGAAATGTCACTACAACGCCCCAAAGCGTGAGCATAGCCGGAAACATAATATGGGGTCCAACAGCCTTTGTAGAGTCAGATGAGTATCATTGAAAGGAAATCGGTATACACGCACCCGGAGAGCAAGGTTCCCTGGTGGTCCTGCTATAATGAGTGGGACGAAGGAAACCGTCAATACAATGGTGTACTGATAGTTACTCAATTTCAAGTCTTCTTGTAGACCTGCAATGCGGGCATTGGCTAGATTTGTTCCGCCCTAATCACAACAAAGGAAAAAAATCTGAGGTCATGTCAAAGGATTTAATCATGACATGGCACACCAATAGAGAGAGGATATGGAACATAGTCACTACGGGAAGGATGATGAAATCGATTTTCCTCCAAGCCCCCTCCAGGAGGGGGTTGATATCAGCTTCGTCGTCGTAATCGTCCACGTTACACCGAGACGTGGCTGTATTCTCAGTCTGAAGAAAGGATGAGAGCATTGGAGATTTAACCATGATACCAATCTGTTTACGCTAGGAAAGTTCAGTTGCAGTCTTTTATCCTTCAATGAGGTTCAATCGACGTGCCATGCGCGCCCGTTATTATTAAATGCTCCTGTAAGGTAACTTGAAACTCCATCGACACGCCAGTCGGACGCGAACTTCTTCTATTTTAGAGTTGGAGTTAGAGAGATCATATTAATGGTGTGACAAATGTGAAATCAGCCGTGAGTTCAAACCGTGGCACAGTTTTCACAAGAACTTACACGGGTTGACTTTACAGCTTGCCTATCAAGCCTGTGACAGTTGGTATATGCGTGGGAACACTTCTACGTGCATGTAGAAATCAGCAGTGGAACGTACAACAGACCGATCAACCAAGTTGTTGATTCCTAAAATAGCCCATGACATGAAGACGTCGCTTATAGTAGGCTGTGAGCACAGCGAAGGTTAAGCGACTGCTAGAGTTCCGCAGAAGGTTAATATCCGGCGGGAGCATGATTTCCATCAAGCCAAATTATCTGTACAGCGATCATTTATGAAGGACAAGAACAGATGGCTCGTTAACTTGCTCGCTGTATTCGTTTATCCGCAGGAACTATTGAGACGCCTAAAAGACACTATGATTCGGGCGGTCAGAGATATTTGTATAATGGCATGGATGGATAAGTGGTCTGCTAGGCAAAGGCTAGACTGACATTGCAAACTTGTCTATAGTGAAGGCTCGTAGTGAAGATTTCCCGTTTGGAACACCGATTGTAAGCGGTACAGGCATGGATGGTAATATGAGTACTCATTAAAGAGTTAAAATTATGTTAGCAAAACGCAAACACTATCTGTCCACGAAGTAAGAAATGGTCGATCAGCCTTGTATCCATAGCACATATAGAGGTTGGCCCTCAAACCAAGCTTTTGCATTAGGGGGATGATTGAAGGTTATCAAGGCAGGGAGGGAAAGCGAAGGAACATGATAAGTATGATCAACAGAACGTAGGAGGGACACTACAAGTAGCGTCAATGTAGGTCAAGTGTACAGAAAGACAGCTGTGGCACGAGCGTCGAGATAGGCATGGGATTGCGAGGCGTAAACGGAGATGAAGGTTCTGACACGGGATTTTCCATCATTAGAGTTTTTGACAGTTCCAATCACATGCTAGCCGAGTGGATTTTTGGCGTGATAGCCGTGATGCCAATTCCGAAGGCTCCCGCTGTGGTAATCTAGTCATTCACTGCTAGGACAACAAGCTCGAGCATGAACGGCAATGCAGCGCACAGCGCATACACTACTAGCTACAGGTTTCCTTTTTCACTGTTTTATCCCCCCCCTCACACAACCAAATGTTCAAGCTCTGCTTCAGATCAGAACACACACAATGCTCGAGGCAATGTCTTTATCATAAGCTCCGAACATGCAGCAAGTTGTCAAAAGTAGCACCCTCCACAAGGTGGAGAGGATTACTAAAGAATTGTAAGTCATGTCAGCTGTAATTGCTTATGCCATTGATGCCAAATTTGAAGGTTTATTTATTTTAAAGTAACTGAAATGGAATTGAATTAGACTTTGCTTAAACGTAAACCTTTATTTCACTAAGTTCTGGGCCTTAGTTACATGGGTGCACACTTTTGTAATGTAATGTTATAATTTTAATTGGTTTATTTGAATGAAACTCAAGAGCACACTCAAAAAACTTCTATGATGAAGACATGAGCGTAGACATCGGATATGGTTTGTGGTTCAAGGTAAAGAAGGGCATCAAGACCAGAAAAATGGATGACTCCTGTCCGGTGGAGTGAACTCTCAGGTATTCTAATAGACTTCTCAAAGGGTTTGCAAAATAGAGTACATCAGATGAAGTCCACGTAGCTATATCCTTGGAACCCCTTAGACTCTTATGAGCTGATACTAATCAATAAATGTCTTCTATTTCTTATTTCCACAAGTACATGCCTGCTTTGAAGCATTGTGATTGTGTCTACTGAACTGCATGGCTAACCCAGTGGCAGAGCATGAGGAAGTGGTGGGAACGATTCATCACAAGGGACTGATATTTAAAACTCCCTTGGAGAGGAAGTAAAACATATTTAATGAGTGGTATTGAGCTTATAAGGATCTCAGGGGTTCTAAGGATTCAACTATCTAGACAGGGTTACAAGTGATCAAGTCATGTAAAACTCGATTTTGCCGATGCAACTTCAACAATGCTAACAGTTGGTATACACATTGATCACGCAATCTTTCATTTGCCCTGAATTTGACACATTATCATTTATTTTACAGCTATCCAAAGGCTTGAGGCAATAAGTACATGAAGTTTAAGTGAATAACTACAGTCTTAGAGTCCTAACAGGTTTCAAGAAAAGTCGTAATTACACATGAATTCATGTTTCTTATTTGCATTATATGAACATCTGAAGTTATTCACATAGAGACATCACAAGGGTATGTATCATATTGATATGCTGGTCTAAAACCTGAGACCAAGCCTGAGAAAATAAAAAACTTCATAATTGTCATCCTAAATACACAAATAAAACTGAAAAACTATAAGCTAAGTATAAAATAGTCAAAAATAGTAGTTCATGCACACTTCACACTGCTGGCAGCCAAACATGTTTTCCTTTGAGAAAAGTCATTGAGAAACCTGTCTTCATTTGGAAACTGGGTAACATGTTTCTCAATCACTTTTTTCAAAGTAAACATGTTTGACTGCCAGCAGTGTCAGAAAAAAGAAAACACCATCCACCCACTATGAGATAGCCTAACAACATCTAAATGTGCAGAAAGCAACAGTACACAATGGAACAACATTAGCTGAATAAGCAACAAGGTTTGATGAGATATGACCTTGGGCTAATTCCTAAGATTAATCCCATCAAAGGGTTATAACTGATCATGATCAAACAACCTTATCACAACTCCTCCCATCCTTTGTTAAAGAACTATCTTGGCCATACAGATAAATAGACAATGAATGACCAAGGCAACAAAAATGGCTGTGGGGAGGAAAGGAAACAAAAAGGCAGAAAAACCAGGAAAAAAAGGAAGAAAAAATGCTGAGGAAAGGTTTAGCCTATGGCATAGGCTAAACTTTGGCCCAGGATGTGTCTGGACTGCACCAAGAGTGCAACTGGACTCCAGGTATGGGACAGGGCAATAAAAGCATGCTAATTAGCACTGGTCTGTGTGCAAGAAAAGAGAGAAAGATTTGAGAGGATAGACAAGCAATCAGTGTGCCACAGCTCAGAGTCTTTAGGAAGCAGATTGCCTAGGCTTAGGAGCATTTCTAGATTGACTAGCTCTGTCTAAGGATTTTTAGGCAGTGGATGACAGATTTTGGAGTGGATTTGCAACAAATCACAGATTTTTGGCCATGCAGATGACAGAAACCATTGAATAACTGCTAAACATTCATTTGAATAGTTGTGGATAGTAGCTGTTATCTATCCACACTGCTGGCACCAGAACCTGTTTCCATTTGAAAAAGTGACAAAGAAGTTTGTCATGCCATTTCTTTGGCAACTTTTTGCCTTAGAAAGAGGCATTTTCCATTGTTTCAAACCTTTTTCCCTTGGAAATATGTACATTGGAAATAGCATAACACACTTCTTTGTCACTTTTTCTGATGGAAACAGGTTCTGGTGCCAGCAGTGCCATTGGTTTGGGAGTGATTAATGGATTTATGAAAGATTCATCCTCTGGCAGAACATGCCAGGAACTGCACTACATAGGATGGCAATATCACTGCTGGCACCAGAATCTGTTTCCATCAGAAAAAGTGACAAAGAAGTGTGTCATGCCATTTCCAATGTACATATCTTTAAGAGAAAAAGATTTGAGATAATAGAAAATGCCTTTTCCTAAGGCAAAAAGTTGCCAAAGAAATGGTGTGACATACTGCCTTGTCACTTTTTCTGGAAAAACCCAGGTTCTAGCACCAGTAGTGTATCCAGTTTCCCTCTCAATGATGAACACATGAATGGATGAAACCTATCCACTACACCAATGACAGATAGGCACATACCCACTATACTATAGGCTCATATTAAAAAAGAAAGAAAAGGATAGCAATCTAGGCTCTATTCCAAAGGGACAAATGGAAGAACAGATAAAAGAAGGATTATTCAAGAATGTCTTGACTTGAGTCAAGTTATTTTTAGATAATCTTATGCCTGTTGGTATAAAAGTGACCTCTGGAGGCTAGGGCTCAGTCACACAGCTGGCAGAAAGAATGTAAGGGTGACTTCTGGAGGCTATGGCTAAGTCAAACAGCTGGGGAGATCCAAAGTGTATATTCTGTACTATCTAAGGTGGTACAGATATAGCTACACACCTGTTAGAGGGAAATTCAAAGAAACCAACTCTGGGGATTTTCTATGCTGCAGGTAGCACTTCCAAGGCTCTGGATGCATGGAAGCTACTGTACAAAATAACAGAAAGCCTCAACCCTAACCTAAAATAGTGGAAACCTGGAGATTGTCCAAATCTAGAAGTGGCTATACTGGGGAGCCAACAGTAAATGAATTACAGACAGAGAAACAGTGTAGCTAGAGTCCTAAAAGTAGTACTGGCTGGTAGGGCTTAAGGAAATACACAGAGAAAAAATTATAGTGGGAGTAGCAGAAGGAGAATTAGACAGTGAGATAGAGAGATAAAAGAAGGGTTCCAATGTGGCTATGCTGAAAAACCAACAGTAAATGAATTACAGACAGAGAACTGGCACAGCTAGAGTCCTGGAAATGTACTGGCCAGTAGGGCTTGAGGAAATGCATTAAAGGAAAATTATAGTAGGGATGGCCAGAGGAGAATTAGAGGATGAGAAGGAGGGATGAAAGATGGGTCTCCTAATACTCACTCTAAGTCAACCTCTACTAAACCCTGGAGGCTGCTAACCCTGGAACTTGCTTGTTTCACTATCTTGTGCCCCATCTAATATTTCAGAGCACTCCGCACCTCAGTACATATAGTTTGGCACTTGAGTCCACCTTATAAGAGCATTGCTTCCTGGAAAAAGCCCCCAGATTAGCATCCAATGGCCACTTATGTTAGCATCTGACAGGTTAACCCCAGCACAGACATACTCATCATGGTCAGGTGACTGATGGCATAATTATTTCTAGGCTCCTGGCTTGGAGGAATTCTTAGACTTGTACTCTTTGGATTTCCCTCTGCCAGGTGATTAGCTACATTCTGTTGTATTGTAATGAGTTCTAATATACTTTGGATTTCCCTCTGCCAGTTGTGTGATTAGCCACAACTTCTAGAAGTCACCATTACAGCAGTGATATATCTATTTATATGACTTCTACTCCAGGATGTTGTCACACACAGGTGTGCTTGGAGAATATGATTGAGGAGAGGCCAATAGCTGTGACAGAATGAAAAGCAACAGTAATGTGCCCAAAATTTAGCTAAATGCTGTTGTGGTAGGCTGTACTTGACCTTGTTTTGCATTGGGTTTGCAAAGTGCTGAAGGAGTCCTGGGCAGGTCTCAAGAGTTCAGTGGTGTGAAGTGTTAAGGAGGCCTGAGTGGTCTGCACCTGGGTTTCTAGTGCAAGCAAGCAGCTCCAGGCCTCACCTTGAGGGTCAGAGGCATCCAAGAGAATGCTTGAAATGACTTGGAGGGGCTGAAAGGAGTTCAAGCAGCTAAAGGGGGCTCCCAGACCAAAACCTAGAGACTTGTTCTGCTGTAAAAGTGACCTCTAGAGGCTATGGCTTAATTACATAGCTGGCAGAGGGAAATTCAAAGTATATTAGTGTATGTATAATAATAGCTGCATACCTGGCAGAGGAAAATCCAAAGAGAACAAGTTTAAGGATTCACTCTGCCAGATGCTCAAAGAAAATAAAAAGTAAGTCATATAATATATAAGTTACATGTAGTGGTCATATGTCCAGATCGCCTGTTTGGGTCACATATCTAAGTCACATGTCTGGGTTACATGTGCAGCTAAGTCTAAAAAGAGGGAGTAAATGATCGCTTGAGGGCTGGAAAAACTCCTTCTTTTAAAACTCAGACTAATTTGATGTCTGAAGAAGTCTAGTACCAGGCTAAATAAATCAAAGGAGTATGGCCTGTGCTATTCCTCAACCAAGTAGGCAGAAGTCTAGAGGGTTGAAAGCAAGGCTGAGAAGTAAAGAAATAGATGTGAAATCAGTGGAGAAAGTATGAAAAAATAGATAAGAAATGGACAGAAATAGCAGTCCCCTGATAGCAACTTAGTGAAGAGTTGGCAACAACTTTAATAGTCACTCCTAATGAAAAGTGTAAGTAAAAGTCTATTCATAATACTATAAAGAAGGTAAATGCTACTCAAGAATGATTATGTAGGCAGCTAGCAGAGGCATGCTGCCAAGTAACATGCAAGATGTCAGTCTTGTGACAGGATTATGACAAAGGTGGGTGTTAAATTGTAATGTAGTGCATTGGAGACAGTGATAGGAAGTGACAGCTGTTGGTCAGCTACCATCATTAAGTTGTAACAGGACAGAATTGGAATTAGACTGGAAAAGGAAAATATTGCTAGCAGTGGTCTACTGATGGCAGTAGCAGATGCTGGTGGAGTGTAGAAGCAAGATGCAGGACTGGTAGCATAACAGCCAATAGAAAGGGACAAAGTGTCCATCAAAGTTTAAAGGGGCAGCATGTACAGATAAAGGCCATGCTGCGTTGAATTTGGTGCCCATGACCTATCATGGAGTGGGCAGCCAGGCTAGCTAGTGCATTAAGACTATTCCATAACTTTAAGGTATTTTGCTGGGTGGTGAAAAGAGGATGGTAGTGCATAGAAGACTGTTGATAGGAGTGTAGAGTACAAAACAAAGTAACACTACAGGCAAAAATAAGTAAAACCATTAATGGAAGTAAAGTAAAGCTATCTCACTCTCAGAGGCTCCATAGAATAAGTGAGATAACTGAGGGTGGTTGATCTGTATATCAACCTTTTGTAGAGAAAAAAAAATAAAGTTTGACAAAGACCGGTAAACAGCAAGTGAGTGGGGACATGAGGCTTACAGTGGACTTGGTCTAATGCTAAATGGTGTGTGAATGACTTAAAATGCATTGAGCCAGACTAGGGGCTCATCAACAGAGTATTGTCATCTTCCATTGCAGGTTCTGATTCTGTCTGGTCAGCCATTATGACATATAGTAGTGGAAGAATTTCTTCATCAACAGCTGCCATCCCTCTGCTATCAGCAGGTACTCTAGTCTCCATCTTTGACTGACCCTCTTTTAAAACAAGTAGTAGCAGAAGGCTTTCATTTCCAATGGTGATTTGAATAGTGGCAGAATGCTTTTATTATGAATGCCTGGTTGAAACAAGGGTGGAACATTGTCATCATCCATGTCACTTTCTACAAGAATGAATAGAAGTAGTAGGGTTTTGACCTCCATCTCCCCTTCTGCAATACTAACAAAGACAGTTTCATTGCTCAAATCAAGAGGTAAAAGGCCTGCATCTCTAAAATTGACTGGTTCTAATTAGATATCTTTCAAGTCTGGATTATAATTAAATAGATTAGCAATGTTCATATTTTCATCATCAGTTGCACTCAGCTCCATGAATGTCTGGTGGATATGGGACACTGTATGGAAAGGGAATTATGATGCTGCTTGAACCACAATGCAAGACTGTTTCCATATACTAGTCCAGATTTACTTTTACAGTAAAGGTGGTGGAATGAATCTTGTGGATTTGACACATAAATATGGGGCAAGAAAGGCCATTGGAGAGAGTTGACATTAGAAAGAGTGCTGGGATCAGCCATGGAGAGGCAGTCTTGAGTATCAGGTCTCTCACTATCAATACTGTTGGCAATGGACTTGATACCTGTCAATTTGCCTATACAAGTAGGATCAATGGAAGTGGCAACAAAATCAGCAGCAGACCCACACATGAATCCACTGCCAGCAAACAGGCAGATCATATCATTTGTCATTGGAACATGTTTATCCTATCCATCAATCACAACTTGTCCAGTGCTTGGAGTGTCTACTAGCAGCCTCTGGCAGATTTACTGCTTGCAAATATATAGACCAAATCCTTCAGTGTTGGGTGTTGGGATGGATATCAATCCATCTTCTGATGGCAACTTAATGAGTATCAGGGGACCCACCTTTCATCCCTCCTTCTTACTTGCTAATCCTCCTCCAGCCACCCCTTCTATGATTTTTCTTTATGCATTTCCTCAAGCTCTACCAGCCAGTACCATGTTCAGGACTCTAGCTACACTAGTTCTCTGTCCATAATTCATTTACTGTCAGTCTTCTAGCACAGCTGCATTGGGACCCTTCCTTCATCTCTCATTCTCACCTCTTACTCCTTCTCTGGCCATTCTCACTATAATTTTTCTTTATGTATTTGCTTAAGCCCTATCTGCTGGTATGACTTTTAGGACTCTAGCTGTGCTGGTTTTCTGTCCATAATTCATTTACTGTTGGTCTCCCCAGTACAGCCACTTCTGTATTTGGACAACCTCTGGGCTTTCACTATTTTAGGTTAGGGTTGAGGCTTTCTGTTATTTTGTACAGTAGCTCCCATACATCCAGAGCCTTGGAAGCACCACCATTGGCTTGAGAAATCATCAGAGTTGGTCTCTTTGGATCTCCCTCTGCCAGGTGTGTAGCTATGCCTGTACAACTGTAGATAGTGCTGAATATACTTTGGACCTCCCTCTGCCAGCTGTGTGATTTAGCCATAGCCTCCAGAGGTTGCCCTTACAATAAGTGGCCAGCAGCATGCCAAGAAGCTTGCTAATAAGTAGAAGCCTTGCTAATGTACAAGAAGGCAATGCTTCAGTATTTCCTTGGTTAGTATCTGGACATCCTCTCAGCCAATGTAGTTCCACCAATTGCAGCTATAGTGGTTCCTGATTTGATTTTGAAAGTTTTCAATCAACTCTGGTACTTTGCTGGGCAAAGTTCTGTAGTTTTGGATAGGGAACAACTGGCTTATACTCCTGATAGTATCTGGAACTTTGCATACCACATTGTTTAGTGATGCAGCTCCCAGATATGACAATACAAAGTTCTATGACACATTTAGATAATAATCCATTTACTTATTTTGAAGTTATCTTACCAACTCCTTGTCTAGATGTTGAATCATCCATGATTTTTCATCTTCTCCAGTACTTTTCTCAAGATTGCCATATATAGAAACTGCCATAATGAAGTGTGACTCAAGGTAGTCAACAATTGGGAGAGAATAGTATGTGAGACAGAGGTAGAGGCCATTGTACTATTGCTCATAAAGAGGATAGTGATATGAAGAGGATATCTAGTGAGATTTTTGTGACTTGTGAATAATGCAATATTAACAATTCTATTGCACATGACAATGCCACAAATCCATTGTGCATTAGATGATCTGCTCATAGCAGTGCTTGATCTGTCAGGCAATCCATCTATGCATCCATTGCATTCACCATGCAATCTGTCCATACTTTCATATTGGATTTCTTGCAGTTTGGGGGGAAATGAAATTAGGAAGCACTTGGCTAGATTGTTCCATTCCAAAAGACACTAATTCTTGTCTACTTTTTCATGGGCATATAACTGGAAACCTTTTTTTCTAACCAACATACTTTGCTGTGACCAAATCTCTGCCTGATTGAAGAAATACAAAGGCATCTACTCTATTTCACTAGTAATAAGCTGACATTCCTCTGTCCATCTGTTGCATTATGCCCTAGCATGTAGATAGTAAACTCAATTAATCAAACAGATACGGACAAATGGATATGTGTATGAACTAAAATGTGAACAAGACCACTCACATTCAGAAAAAGTTGCAGATTCATTTTCTATATCAGAATTAGATTGCTATATCCAAGATACTTTGAGCCTTGATGAACTAGGAATGTTGGGTGTTGAGGTAGGACTCTGCTCTGCCTGTTACTTGTTTATTTGTTCTTTTCTATTTTTCATATCACTTTCTTTTTATATACTTAGCATATGTTATGCTACTATTTTTCTTCTTTAAATTTACTTGACTTGCTTCAGAAACCTTAATTTTGATGATACAAATACTTAGGTAGACAGAAGTTTTTCTCTCAGCTGTTTAACTTAATGTTGCAATACTGAGGATATGTAACATGTATTTATAGTTCACTTATTTGGTACTTATGGATTCCTGTAGTCTTACGGCTTGTTTTGCTCTACAGGTATATTAATATAGCTGTCTAACTTAATATTGCAACACTGAGGTCTTATAACTTGTTTTGCTCTACATTGGGATCTCATATAGCTATACTTGCATTTAAATCCACTTTCTGGAGAATGTGATATCTAGCAATGTGAGTGGCAGGCAGAGTCAAGCAGGCACAAAGGCAGGCAAGAGTCAGGCAAGAGGCAGGTAAAGCTTAGGCAGAGGGTTGGATGTTGCTAAAGAAGCTCACAGTTGATTCAATGAGTAGGCCAGGAGAATACTGCTATTGTTTAGCCTAAGGATATTTTATCTACAGACTGCCTATATATACTACATTGGTGGCTGTGCTATTACTAATACTATTTAACTAATCAGGCCCCAGTATGTAATGGAGTATGATTGATGCTGAGTAAGATCCATGCATATGACTCATCAAGGCTGACTACTAAAAGATAGAAGGGGATAGGATGGGCTGAGCAGTCATTCAGATATGCTAAGACTGTGCATATCATTAGACTAAGCCCAGAGTAGATTTGGACACAGTCAAAGACTGGTCTTCTGACACCAGTTGCACTAGAGTACTAGGCATGGGCCTTAACTACAATTGAGGCCTGGATTTTCTGAAGGGATGTGTGAGCTTAAGTCTTTGGGGCAATCCAGACAACATGAGAATATAGGAACAACTTCTCTGTAATGAATTCCCAAAGAGCTTTTGCAAAAGCCTTTCAATTTGATGCAAACACAGATTGCATCCTATCATTGACAATAGTGATGCATTCCACAAGCAGCCTATTTTCTCTCTTGGTGTTGCTGCTCTAGGGCTGGAGAAAGTCCCAATGCTAGTGCCAGAGGATCCTCTCTCAGTATTGGAAGGAGCAGTCAGGACCTACTAATATATTCAAGAGTCCCATATAAATTGGGTCTGTGAGGGTCCAAAACTCTCTCCAGAGAGTAGCATGGCACTGGAACTTGAGCTCCCTGAGCACACTTATACTGGAAGTTGATGAGGCAGCTGGCCCATTCCTCCAGAGGTCCTTCAAAATCAATTTGTTCAGATTCTGTGAGTAGTGATCAGGTCTGTTGTGCAAAGATTTCCAGTGTGATTCAGAGGTGTGGGGGATTTTATCACATTGTAGGGTGAAGGCCTCAAATGGTTGGGATTGTCTCAGAGTTAAAGGAGGTGTTTGAACAGGGGGTGGTGGTGGGAGTTGGTAGCCATAATAGGTAGTCAGAATGGCTGATGGGAGGTCCATACTTATTCACAGCATAGTCCAGAGTCCAATGGTGTCAAAGTGGGTAAAATCTATATGGGATTGGTAGAAATATGGATTGGAGAAATTGAGCAAGTACTGGGCTTCTGTATGGGTTTACTGGTATCCTATAGAATAATAGTCTTGAGCATATATAGTAATCAAGAATAGTGTAAGAAATAGTCTTGATATTATGTTATATTCTGCTGACCCAGAGGCCTTTTTCAAAGAAGCAATGCCTTTATGAGGCAGACTTGAGTGCTGAACTATATGTACTTGGGTGTCAAGTGCTCTGCTGGGGTGTGAGATAGTAAAATGAGCAAGTTCTGGGGTTAACAACTTGCTCCAGGGCTAGTAGAGTCAATTTAGAATGAAGGTCAAATTGAGGAGGGGGGTTCCTTGCTGAGACAGGAGTAAGAGTGAGAACATTGAGTGCATACCAGTTGATAGAGTGCATGCTGAGCAAATTTAGACTGAAGGCAAGCATGAGAGAGATGAGAAATGACAAGCACAAAAAGAAAACACAATCATTGTAATACTGAGACTAAGGTACATGGGAGATACCTATGGTTTTTATATACTACAGAGTCTGACTGCTTAGGATAGTTCCCAAAATTCTATGCATAGCAGCAGGGCAGAGGAGCAGCTGTATTTGGAGATTGTGTGGATGGTCCACAAGATCAATGAACATCTAAAGGTCTGAAATTGGGCATGATGTATGATAGCTCAGTGATGGCTAGGCACTACTTGAGTGGCAGTGGATCAGGGGGTGATGCTTGATTACTGGGCTTCTGCTGGGTGATGCATGTGATAGCAGGCTTGATCTGGGTGTCATGGAGGGTGGCATGCACTGAGGCTGGCAGGGAAGCTGTGTGTGGTTCCTGGGGAGGTCCCAGAGGTAGGTGAGAGTCTAGGAAATGCATTTGGAGGGGGGTCATGTAACATACTCCTCTTTGAAACCATATTTGCCAGAAATACCATGAATACTACTGTTGCAGCAGGCAATCTGATTAGGAGTGGACCAGAATGCTGAAGGCTAAATAAACTAATGAGGCTGGGTGTTTCCTATTTAGAAGTTGATTAGACTAAAAAAAAGGAAGATGCCTGTGAAAATTGTCCACTGGTCATGTGTCTACATCATGTGAGCAGTCCTGCACTCTGGTAGTTCAACACTCTCATCTAATGGGTGCCCACAACATCACCAAAGTTCTTCATGTGAAAACTCAACAATCAGACCTATGCCTTAGCACAATTTATTAACAGCTTCACATTTGAGGGTCTTGGTAAGGAGGTCAGCAACCATGTCTGCAGTTTGGATGTAAATAGGCTGTATCTTGCCATCTTCAATGGCCTGACAAAGCTAGAACCAGTGACTATCAAGGTGTTTTAGATGGCCCATGTGCTTGGGTTGTTTTGACACTAATATTGCTAATTGATTATCAACGTTGAGAATGGAAGGTGTGGACTGAGGAATGCCAATGTCAGGAAGGAAATTATGCATTTAACAGAGCTCTTGACTTGTTTTGCTGGCTGTGATAAATTTGGCCTCAGTGCTGGAAAGGGTGACAATTGTTTGAAGCTTGGACATCCAGCTTACCACTCCACTAGCATCAAGATGCTAGAATCAGAGATAGAACAGCTGTTATCAGGGTTGCTTCATGGTCTGCATTGGTGTATGCAAGGAAGGGGAAGAAGGACTGGCAAGCAGCAGCAGAATACTCAATTCTGTAGTCTAGTGTTCCTCTAATATAATGCATGAAGTGTTTAACAGCCTGCCAGTGCTTGGGGCCTGGCTGGGAATTGAAGTGATAAAGCACCCCAATAGCAAACGTGATATCTGGACATGTGCATAAAGCAAGGTACAGGAGGACACAAGTGGCCTGAATGTAAAGAAGGGAGCACATCTCTTCAACTACCTTGGGTATTATGGGGCCATCAGCTTCAGAAAGACAAACACCTAGGGCAAAGGGCATAGTGACAGGCTTGCAATCCAGCATGTTGAAACAAGACAAAATTTTAATGGCTTATGCCTTTAGTCAATCCAAAGCTTTTGATTGGGTTGGTTGCAAGTCACAACAACACCAAGAAGTGCAATGGTTGGACCCAGATGACACAGGTTAAAAAATTTGCATAGTTTAGTGATGACTCTAAGGATAGCTAATTTCAACTTTGAAGCAAAAGTCATATCATTGACATGAATTGGAATGATAATACAAATGCCATCTCATAGGTGAACATAGACACAGGGGTCAAAAGTGATGTGGGTAAAGCCTAGAGATAGGAGGACATAGTATAACCATTTATTCCATAAGTTAGCACCCTGCTTCAGCCCATATATCCCTTTTCAAGCTTTGCACATAGCGGTCTATTACCAGGCTTGCACTGAATCAGCAGGCACCTCTGGAAATTCCTTGGAAAATTTCATGTATGATTTGGTGTCAATTATGCTATGCAGAAAGGCTGACAAAACATTGACAGATTTGAGGTGTATGTTGTCCATTGTAGCAAGAGCAAGCATTGTGCAGACAGCTGCCCAGCATGCAGTCAGTGCAAAGGTTTCAGCAAAGTTGACACTGGAGCACTGGCCTCTATGCCACAATGTGTGCCTTGAAATGGTCTATAGTGCTATTCAGCAAATGCTTAACCTTAAAGACCCAGCATGAGCCTATTGCTTGTTATCTTAGGAGCAAGAAGACTGCTGACTATATTCCACTGTTTTTGAGGGAATTCATTTTCTCACACATTGTGCAGTGCCATTTAGCAGCATTATCACTAGCCAAAGCTTTTTTATAAGAGCAAGGGTTCATATTGTGGGCTTCAACTTTGCATGCTATAGTGATGTTTGCATGTAGAACCTCATAACCATCTAAGTTGGTGCCATACCCTACAAAAGCCCATCTGACTTGAAGTAGGGCTTTATCTGACTCCATGTTCAAGGCGAAGTCTACCTCCTGCTCCCCATGTATGTCAATGTCACCAACATTGACATTCCATAGGAGCTGCTGCAGAGGGTCTTCTGGATAAGAAGAAGGCAATGGTGGTGGTAGTGCTTTGTGGACTAATGGCAACTCTTGTTACTCTTGCTACTTTACTGCATCATAGTATTGAGTATCATGAAGTCATGCTGGGAACCAAATGTGTTGGCTTTGGCATGTTAGTGCTAGAAAGTTGGCATTTGCTCCTACCATGCTCCTACCAAATCTGGCAAGCATTCCTGACCTTTCACTGAATCTAGCACATCCTCAGAGTCACTGTTAACAGGTATTAAGGGGCTATGAAAAATAGGGTCAATGTTGGTCTTTGTAGTGACATTAGGCACCATTTGCAGTGTCTCATCAAAATTGTATGAATCATTGTTAGGAAAATCATTGAATGCTTCTAGGAGCAGCAGCATTGGCTTGGTCAATGTGAGGCCAGGAAAATACCTTCATCAAATACTACATTGCAGGATATAACAACTTTTTGAGTCTGTAGAATGTATACTTTTCATCCTATGTAGTTATTGAAATATCCAATGGATATATCAGAGAGAGTTTGACCCTGTAAGCCTTTCATATTGTCTCTGCCTATGAGAACATAAGCATCACATCCAAACACACAAAGGTGACCAATACACAGCTTTTTTCCTTTGTATGCCTCAAATGGGGTGATATTACATGGCAATGCTGATGTAGAACAATGATTATATACATGTCAATACATGCTTAGCACATAGGTCCAAAAGCTGTCTGGCAAACTGGCTTCTGTAAGGATTGAGGTGATTGCTTTGCTAATTGTTCTATTTAGACATTTAGCAACACTGTTTTGCTGCTGTGTAGCCATGTTTGTAAACTCAAGCTGAATACCTTCTGACTTGCAATAACTAAGAAAGGCTCAAAAAACTGTTCCAGTGTTTTATACTTTTTGAAAAATGACATTGGCATGAAAAATTGGAAGTATCTAAAATTCTAGTCAAGACATGTAAAGTACTATGTCATTGCAGCTACAAATTGCATCTCAGCTTATGTAATTTAAATCAAAACTGATGGAGTAATGGCCATCTTAAAATATCTACTCATTGGGACAGTTTTTTGAGCATCTCTAATTTTGGTATTTAGTACTTTGTATGTCCTCCATTTGCCTTGATGACTGCTTGAATCCTTCTAGGCATGCTTTTTATCAGTCTTTAGCATACTTCTGCTAGTATTCCATTCCACTTCTTTGCAATCCTCTCCAACAATTCATGCACACCATGAGGTGTTTCATACTGCCTAAGCTGCTCCTTGAGGTACTCCCAGAGGTGTTCAATAGGGTTAAGATCAGGGAATTGGGCTGGCCACCAGAGAACATCAAAGTTGTTGTCTTCAAACCACTTGTTAGCCCTCTTGGAGTTGTGTTTGGGGTTATTGTCCTGTTGAAAGTAGCGGGCACCCTCCTCCATCTCCAATCTTTCAAAGCTCTCCTTTGCTCCATCCTCCAAAATGTCATGGTACTGCTCTGCATCCATGATTCCCACCACCTCTACCAGCTTTCCTACCCCATTCCAACCCATACAGCTCCATACCATGAGATTATTCCCTTCTCCATGTTTTACAGTAGGTGTAGTAGTTTGGTTTGAAATGCCTTCTCCTTTTAGCTTCCACATATACTGCTTTCTATCTGACCCAATCCTGTTAATCTTTGTCTCATAAGTCTACAACATTCTTTTCCAGTCCTCCACAGTCCAGCTTTGATACTCTTGAGCCCATTTAAGTCATAGTTGCCTATGTCTAGCTTTGAGGATAGAAACTTTCCTCTTTGTAGCAGACTAATACCCCTCCTCCTTCAGCACATTCTGGACAGTCTGAGGAGAGACAGGATTGGAAATGATGTTGTTGATAAAATTGGTGGCCTGAACAGCTGTATCAAGTCTTCCAATTGAGATTTGTCAAACAATAGCCTGATTATCATGTGAAGTAAGCTTAGCTGGATGACCTCCAGGATGGTTTTCCTTGTCCACCTCCAACTCTCTACTGAATCTCCCAATAGTAGACTTCTCTAGACCAGTTTTAGCCTCAATCTGATGCAGAGAATATTCTTGAGCAAGGAGAGAAGCAACAGTAGAGCATTGTGCAGGAGAAGTAGCTTTTATGATGGTGGTTGAAGATCAAGATGTGGTTCAACCAACTTGAACCACTCCCAAATATACCCAAACATGGTCACATAACTCTGTTGATATTCCCACATGCAACTTACTCTTTATTTCTGACTAAAATAGGGATAAATCTGCAAAGTTGAAGATGCTCAAAAAACTGTCTCAATGAGTGAATATTTTAAAATGGCCATTACTCCATCAATATTACATAAGCTAAGATGCAGCAATGCCATAGTATTTTACATCATTTAACCAAAATTTTAGATACTTCCAATCCTTCATGCCAATGTCATCTTTCAAAAAGTATAAAACATTGGGACAGTTCTTTGAGCCACTGTACATTGTGGTCCTTCACATATGGCTTAAATTTCACTAACTCCTTCCCAGCTGAATAGATGATTGCATTGTTGGCTAAGTATATTGGGGCCTTCTATGCAAAAAACAAATCAGGAAAGAACCATTCTCAATGGAGTATTATCTGAGTCATGGCTCCTGAGTCTGTATTCTAGCATACAGGCTGAGAAATGATTGACAAATGGCTGCTTTGGCACTGATGGCAGGGCCATTGCATCCTGGCTTATTTGTGCCAGTGGTTTCAGCTTTGACAGTGTCAGCCTTTTCTTTGGTCTTCCTATCCTTGCAGCTCCATGATTTCTTGGATTTAAATCTGTGCTTGTCCTTCTTCCATTGCATTCTGGCAGCCTGTAGGTTGGGACAATCTTTTCTTATGTATTTCATCACAAAGATAGCAAGTGATTGTGCATGCTGCTGTGGCCTTTGCTTTGTCCCCAGCTGCTTGACATTGTATTTGTTTAGTTCTAAATACCTCAAGTACTGCCTTCTTTGTAAGGCTATTGAGCATGAGCATGAATGATATAAAAGATTTGTATTTCTTGCATGGTAGGAATCAAAACATGGCCATAATGGACAACTTGTTGTTGAGGATTTCCATTGTATAAGTTTGCCTTACAGTGCCATCAGAGTTGGTGATAGGAGGGGCAAAGTGCTCAGATATGTTGCATGGCCCCTTTTACATGCATACATAGATCCATAAGGGATTCATCATGGCTCAGTTTCCTCCCTGGTAACTATGCAAGCTCCACTAACCAACATTAAATGTCTAAACATAGACTTTTCCCATTTGGCATATTTAATGATTCCAAGTTTAGACATCAGTGATCATAAGACATTGTCCATGTTAAACAGTGAGCTGAAGTAATAGCCTGAGGGATCAAATTGAAATTGATTAATTTATTTTGCTATAACATTTTAAAATGGAGCAAAAATTTGAGTCTAATACTTTGGTGTTTGAGTTAGTGGGCTAGGGCCCATAACCTATTGCAGCAGGTGATCCAATTAGAAGCAGACTGGAACACTGAAGGCTGAATAAACCAATGAGGCTGGGAATCTCCTATTTAGCAGTTGATTAGACTGAGACTAAGAATAAAATACATGCCTGGGTGTCTCTTATTTGTCAGTTAATTAGACTGAGGAAAAGGAAGATATGCAGTGGTGAAAATCGTCTACTGGTTATGTATCTACATTGTGTGGACAGTTCTGCACTCTGGTAGTTCAACAATTACTTAGCAAGTAAGGAAATAACTAAGTTAGCACATATGCACATGAGTCAGGAACAAAGATGCACTGGCACACTAGCAAGAAGACATGCATCATCAAATACAGAAAGAAAAAGAAAAAAAAATTATGTATCAATAGTCCAATGAGCATATTAGTAATTTGAAAGGAGCTAGGAGATTCTGCAGTTACCTAACAGCAAATAGGGTCAATCAACTCAATTCTCAGTACTTAAAAATTCTTGTGAGTCCATTGTTATGCTAATCCATCAGAAATTCTTCTCAAACAATCATTCTCTGCCCTGTACTCTTGGGTGGTCTGTGCCTTAGCATGATTTGCATTTTTTTTGGCCAAGCACTTGCTCCTGTGTACATGCTGAAATTATTTGCAGGGCAATTTGCCTGGCTCCATCTCTTGCTCCTCTTCATCTCAGACTGTCTATAGTCACTCTCCTCTTCAAAGAGTATCATCTTCTCAGCAGCCACATTTTTTTTCTGGATTGTCATCAACTCATCATACTGATTGGGAGTTAAAGGATCTGTAGTCAATATGACCACATTGTACTAAATGTATTAAACAGAGTCAGCTGATATATAGACTGCCTGCATAAATAACAGTTGAGCTGGCCAGCTCATGCGGGAATGTCAGCTGGAAAGTCAACAACTTCCAGCTTGGAGGTATTAATGGGGGGCTTGTGGCCTTGTGTCAGGTTCCGCTGACCCGGGGGCCTTTCCTAGCAAGCAACGACCTTACGAGGTGCAAGCGAGTGCTGAACTACGTGGACGCGGCGTCGAGGGCTCCGGAGGAAGTTCTGGGGCATGAGACGATGGGGGAGTGGAGTCCCGGGAACGGGTCTACTTGGGGATTACTTAGTGGAGGTGGTCGAGTCAACGGGGGGAGGCCCGGAGACAAGACAAAGGCAAACTTAGAGGAGCGGGCGCGTGCCAGTCAATGAGGTGCGTGCCGGAGAAGTGATTAAGGCAAGCACGGAAGAGACGGAAACAAGTGCGGGAAATCGAATAGAGAGTTAAGTCAAAACACAGATAGTTATTGGTAATATCGAGACTAAGGTACATGGGGGCTACCTAGGGGCCTTATATACTACTACGGGGAGGGCTCTGTCTAGGAAGGGTTCCGGGAGGGTCCCGGGAGGGTTCCAGGGTTGTATGGGTGGTTGGCGGTCGTATTGGGGAGATCGCACGTGGGCCCGCTAGATCGACTGAGGGTCCGGGGGGTCCCGGGATTGTATGCGTGGCGGCGGGACGGCTGGTGGTTGTACTGGGGAGATCATGCGGGGGCCCGCGAGATCGGCAGGGGGTCCAGTGGTGGTGTGGTCTGTGATAGCCGGGCAATCCACGTGATGGCCGGGCAGTCTGCGTGATGGCCGGGCGGTCCGTGTGATGGCCCCGGGGTGGTGCTTGATGGTCCGGAGTACGTATAGGGGAGGTTGTGGCAAGTGGTTGGGGGGGCTGTTGGTGGGTCTTGGGGTGGGGGGATGGTGGGGAGGGGTTTGGAGTTGGTGGGGGGTCGTGACACCTTGATGCTGCTTAACTAGCACCAGCATGCCTGAAGCATGGATAGTCAATGCCAGTTCTCAACTAGCAAGCTCAAGATATGGGGTGGGGGCCAAGGGAGCAGGCATCACAAGTGCCAGGTTTCAACTGCTCAGTCCTATCTGAGGATTGAGAAGAGGTGCTGGTGGCACCACAGGTTGCTTCTTATACTCTACTGAGAAAGCATCTGACATTATAGTCTACAACAGTAGTTTCAATGACTGTCAGCACTTCTGATGTAGATAACAACATAGGCATGGAAATTAGCTACTGGGGCAAAAATGCCAATGCAGCCATAGGTCATGCTGCCATATATTGCTATCACAAAATTTAATGTAAAGAAGTCTACCAAAGATAGCATTGGCTAACTCAGTAGGAATACTTCTGAGTTAATGTTGTAGTATTTTGAAGCAGACATCTGTGATTAAATTGGGCCCTAGGCAAGGGGGAAAAGTGTCCATCAGTGACTCAGAAGTGAGGACAAAGACAATGTGGGAGACTTGTGGTGACTACAGCTAGACTGTTCAGATGGATAGGTGATTAGCTACATTTCCTGTGGTACCATAATGGATTCTAATATACTTTGGATTTTCATCTGCCAGTTGTGTGATTAGCTGCAGCTCCCAGAGCTTGCCCTTACAGGTTTACAACCATTAATGAGATTGGGCACTTGCTTTTATTTCTGGTGTCCTTAGAAAAACTTGCCAATGTTTGGATCAATCTCAAACCATTCAGGCAAGAACTCTTTGCCAGGAAAGATGAATCCTGAGAGAAGGTACATCCCATCAGCACAGATGCATTCAATGATTGTGACAAGCTCAAGATTGGCACTATGGGGCTTGTACTTGGGACATATGGTGTGTGGCACAAAACACTTTTTTCCTGATTCTTTATGCCCACCTCATCTCTGACATCCCTTTTCATCCATGTTGTATATATTTTTGATGGGGATCTGGTAGGTCACAGTGATTTTGAGTAATTTCTTGAAGTGACAGCCAACAAGAGGTCTGTTGAAAGCTTTTGCATGTTTAGAATCAAGACCTGAAGGTCTTCCAAGCTGAATCTCTGGCCATTGTTGAAAAAAGCCTGAAATTCAAGATTCACTGGGTTTTTTCCCACAAAGTGCCTCAGCTTTTTTCCAAACAGTCTGTTTGGTAAGTGGATGGGATGTGTTGGATAGAGGTGCTGTTTTTACATGCACCATGGGGTATAGACCACAAATATGAGAAATGAATCAACAAACCATGTTGTGATGTGGTCAGCAGATTGGACTTTGAAGTTTGTTTAAGGAAATCACAGTGTGTCATGGCAAGACATAGATTTGCCCTCTACACTCCTACCAATCATACATGGTACTAGAAAACTCTATCAATGTTTGCTTCATAATGTACCGAGTCTGTGCTCAGCAGCTTGAGCCAAAGTATGAGGTTGAACATAAAACCAAGGACAGTCTTTCTGAGAATTGCAACATTTGCCCCAATAATCAAACAATCACAACACAACATCAAACCCAATTCACACCAAACTCAAGATCCAGGGAAGATTAATATTATTGCACACAAGTTTTAGAGGATTGGATACAGAAATCTGTTAATCTTTGCAAAAACTACATTTTGCAACTCCCTGTGGTTTTGCAACACAGTACACGTTATAGTAATTATAATTGTAGTTCCATCTCAACAGATCAATAGCTGAATGAAGTTGCTCAATGGAGAATGGAAGCATGACCCCACAAGGGCCCACAAAGGCTCTGTGTCTATTCCTACGGACATTGTTTCTCAAACGATTCCAGGCCTTCCTTCTCGCAATGAGCTTATCAAGCTTTGCTATGTTTATTTTGATGAGCAATTCAAAATCAACAGATGTGCCATCTCTCATTATGTCTACAAACCTTCTGATACTTCTCTGCCACTTGCTCTTATTAAATTTGGTGGACATGTCACTCTTGGCAAGGCTCATACACAGTCCTACATCTATCAACTTTTGAAGCATGATCCTAGTGCACCGTTCAAGGTTCCAGAAGTCTATAACGCCTGGGAAGCACCCTCAAGAGGTTATATTGTCATAGAATATGTAGCCAGTGTAAATGCTACTGAAGTGGATGTTCCTTGCATTGTGGGAGCGGTCAACTGGCTTTTAAAGTTGCCATGCCCCGAGAATGGAAGGCTAGGGCCAGTAGAGGGTGGTGCGTTATGTCATAGCCTCTGGCGGGATGGTGTGGGACCGACTTATGAATCTGTACAACAAATGGACTTTCAGTTCAACAATGTGAGGTTTCTCTGTGCAAAACATGAAAGATACTGATTGTGCACAATGCAGGTATTGAAATTTCTTCAACATTGCTGTGAATCTGTCTGCTGATCCTATCTGTTTTCATCACAATGACCTCACTCTAGATAACTTTCTTGGGTCAGGATGAGATTTATATGTCATTGACTTTAAGTGCACTGGATTTGCTCCAGCAACGTTCATGTATTACTCACTTGCAAATTCATAGAGTAATATAATTAACATTGAATATCCAAAGTCAAAAAGCCTGTATAGCTTGGAACATGCCACCTATTATTTCAGGATCAGCAGGAACAACAAGTTGGGTATGAAGATTGCATTTTCCATTGTCTAATGCCTTTTTCCCTTTGAAATATGTGCCTTGGAAATAGCATAACATGTTTCTTTTTCTCTTTTTGCAATGGAAACATTTTCCGGCGCCCGCAGTGATGACTGACCGAAGCTGCTTCAGGCTGGAAGAAACCTGTAAAGGTTTAGATAATTTGGAAACATTTGTGCTCCTGTTTTTGAGTCTCACAAAAGTTTTTTTTTGTCTTTCTTGTTAGTTGAGTGCATTGATGTGAACTATAAAGTTTTATTATTATGGGGTTTAAAATCTGTTGACATCTGTCATTATCACGTAAAATTGCTAAATTAATAAATGAAAAATCTTGCCATGCATGTCAAATGCATGGATATCAAGTACCATTTCCAAGTGTTAGAAATCAGACTTTGTTGTTTACTTTGACCTAGATAGATCAAATGTAAGTTTGAACCTCAAGTCTTGTAGAATTGACTATATTTTACTGTACCTAGATAGATCAAGTTTGAGCTATTCATACAGTAAGTAATTGGTTTGCATCCATATGTAAATGTAAGAGTACTCACCCTTAGTCTTGTAGAATTGACTGAGGGTGCTAAGTAGAAACTGTCAGTTTATATATGTAAATAAATGAACAATGAGCTTTGTCCAGTCAGGGCACCAGACAAAGCAAGGGTGGCCAGTCTTTTTTCCTTTGAGTATATATGGTGGCCACTGTAACTCAGGCAAAGAACTCTATTGTCTAGGTCTTCCTCCTCCTCCAGAGCATTGTGAGCTCTGACTAGGCTGAATAGAGCCCTTATAGGCCATTTCATACCATACATATTGTAGTATGTGCATAGTCAAAAAGAAAAGACAAGAAAACAAAAATTCTCCAAAGTCTGCCTGTGGTCCGAATGACCACATATATTCAGCAACTTGACTTGGTAAAATCTCGCTGCTCTTATGCATTTTTGATACATCTTACCAACTGCTGTGGGCATTCCACACTCTGCAAATTGAGATATCAATCTAGTGCTGCAAGGTCCTTGCAGTTTACTAGTGGCTCCCAGGTGGTATCACCTAAACTCCAGCACACCTCAAACTCAAGGTGTTCCTCATCCATCCACTTATTACCAATGAGGTTATCATCAGTTCCAGAGTTGTATAGTTCTGGTGTTGCACAATCAGGAAATAGTGCATTATTAGCCACATATCTATATATAATGTGACAACTCCTGAGAATTTAGAGTGCTGACATAAAATTTGTCAGCACTGACCAAGGGTAGCGGCATAACAGTTAGCTTATTATTTTCATATTTTTCATAAGTTTTTCATATTTAGAATTGTCAAAAATATATACATATATATTATTTACTTCAATATATTTATAATTTTCATTGTTTCAACCTTTGTGGAAGGTGTATGATGTAAAAAAGGCCAAATGCAATTTAGT